>NDGM011200236.1:43587-57467 GCA_002564305.1 Octomys mimax | reverse complement strand
AGAGAGAGAGAGAGAGAGAAAGAGAGAGAGAGAGAGAGAGAGAGAGAGAGAGAGAGAGAGATCTTCCTAGACCTAAAGGCTTGGATGCTTAGGGACCAGTTTCTTTGCATGGCATGGCAGAGAGCATGGAGGATATTTCCAGCAGGTATGTGGACAGTTCAGGGCATTTCTCCAATCCTGTCCTTGCTGTGCACAGTGCAGGCAATGGGTCCCTTAGTTAGGCCACCTGTGCCCATTGGCACAGCCAACTGGCAAACCAAGCAACCCACCAGCTGGCAAACCTGCACCCACCAAGTTCACAGGATTCGCCAACTTGTGCCCACATGAGGCAGCCTCCTTGGCAGGAGAGGAGAGGAGCTGAGAATGATGGGGTAATAGTAGGAGCAGCAGCCACCATGGCCAGGCATGCCTTGCAGTCCCAGGGCTGCAAGTTCAGGACTCACTTGAGAAGAACAGGGCTCTGTGAGCCTGAAGAGGTTGAAGAAGGGCTATGAGGTCAGAGAGCACCACAGCCAGAGTTACAGCTAGACATACCCCTGGCTCCTACCCCAACCAATCTCCCAGTTCTACCCCGGGAACCATGGCACAGTGATGACCATGCAGGCAACTTTATAGGCAACTTCTCTAAGCCTTGAGTGCTCCTAAATGGCCATTTGACCAGCAATTATTGAGGGTGCAGGAGTTGGGTTCCTGTGGGTCTTTGGATAATGAGAGAGGGGTCCAGTTGCTTGGGGAACCCAGGATGGTTTCCTGGAAGAGACAGATCTGAAGCATACCAGGAACTAACAGGATGTTGAGAAGCAGAGCAAGACTGTGTTCTCATGGGTAGGGTTGCCAGTGTGTGGTCCCTGGGGCTCAGCCTGAGCCTGGCTGCCCCAAGACCAGTCACCTCCTCCTTTGGGCGGGGGAGGCTTGAAGACCTGAGGAATACCTATTGTGTGCACATGGCCGTACTCCTGTCCTGGGCTGAGGGGATCAAAGCCATGGTCCCCTCTGGGAGACAGTAGAGCTTACTCAATTCTGCAAAAGCCACGACCCTGCCTGGCGGCTGAGAAACTGCTTCTGGGCCTAAGATTCTTTCCACCTCAGGCACACTGCAAAAGGAGCAGTGTTGTTTGGGTTTGCTGAGAGATAATACACGTGTAGTCTCTGTAGAAGGGACTGCACTCTCCTGGCCGCCGAGCACAGAAAGCTCCCAAATGAAGTGGGGCCACAAGCACATCAGCTGCCCCAGAGAGATAAGAGTGGCCAGGGACTGGGTAGACGGGGGATGCAGGCAGGAGTGTGCCAGGGGTAGAGGCTAACAGGGCAATAAGAACCTTCTTGACTTATACGGAACCTCCTCCTCCTTCCCTAGGTGAACCTCAAATCCTAGCTAGCTCTGCCACTTATTATGGGGGAGCCACTGGAAGTCCCCCCCCCCACTGTAAAAACCCTTTCCTCCCTCAGCAAAAACCCTAAGGGGCACTTACCCCGGATAAAAATAAAACTTGGAGGGGCCGCAGGAATGAAATACTTTCTTCCTGTGTTTAAATTTCTACGGAAAATCTGACCCGCGTGGCCGCCGCCCCTGCCTTAAGCGGGCGGAGTGCGCTTATATCTTTAAGGAAAGGAGGCAGGCCCGCGTCCAAGTTCCCGACCAGGCTCACGGGCTGCCCTCGGGACTCGCAGCTAGGTGGAGGCGCGGTCGGCCCCGGGGGAGAGTCGAGCGCACCCGCACGGTGCTGGGGCCGGGCGGGCCGAGAGCGGTGGGCGGGCGGGTGGAGCGGGAGGAGGCCACGTCCCCTGCGGGCCAGGGCGCGGGAAGGCCGGGCTCCCAGCGAGCGCGCGGCGAACGCTGCCGTCTCCGCTTGCAGAGGCCGCCGGGGCCTTGGATGGGGAGGGCGCGCCGCCCGGCGGTCCCCGCGAACAGGCGGCCAAGATGAGGGTCCACGAGAAGTACTCGACGCTCCCGGCCGAGGACCGCAGCGTTCACATCATTAACATCTGCGCCATCGAAGACATTGGTTACCTGCCGTCAGAAGGCACGGTGAGTACAGGGAGGCCGCGCACCTGTGCCGCGCCGGGAGGGCGGGATCGGGCGGCAGCGTGGCCTCCATGGGCGCCCACCCGCGCACGTGCGACCCGGTTGCAGCCCGTGGGGCCAGGCCACCAGCGTGCGCCCAATCCGGACTCCAGGCTCCAGGGGCACGGCGTCCACCCCGCAAAACAGCGCCCGGCGCCTGTCTGTGCCCAATCCCGGTTCCCAAGCGAGGGCGCCCTGCTGGGTCCCAGGCGGGTCCCTCGCACCCAGGCCCACGTCCGGGGCTTCCTGGTAGGGCAGCTGGATGGGGTGAGGGATCAAGGGCGTTGGTCGCTACAGTGGGAAAGGGTAACAGGCAGCTGCCAGGCCCCACCACGCTGCCACCCAGTGAGAATCCAGCCCCGGACCCCACCTGGCAGGGCGTGCGTCCTGCCTGGGGCGCAGGGCCACTCGCAACGGAACTCAACACTGGGGCAGTGGTGGGCGCTGGTAGATCGAGATTGCCTTTAGAGCTGATCTCGGTTTCCGGCTGCGCGCCCGCGAGTCGCGGTGGGGGTGGGGGCTGAGGAGTGGGCGCTGGAGTGGAGCCAGTCTCGGGATTGGGGGGAACCCCCCCTCCTCAGGTCCTCCATAACGACCACTTTCCTTGGGGGCCGGACCTAGTCCATCAAGAGATCAGTGGAGATAGAATTCGCCCAGGAGGAGTTTGTCTTACGGACAAAGTTTGCCCTGAGAGGAGAGAGTCGTGGCTGGCGTGGTGGGGGTGCGAGCTTTCAAAACTAGGACTGGTACCAAGACCTTAGAGCTAAATTCCCTTCCTACCTGTCCTGCCCTTCCTCTCTTTCCTCTGGAGCCCCCTTGAAGGCCCTTCCCCAGGCCTTTCCAGCCCCCCTCGTGGCTGCTCTGAGATGAGGGGTGGTGCCCAGCCTTCGGGCTGGAGAGCTGGGGCCCGGGAGGTGTGTGAGGAGGGAGTGGGGGAGGACGGCTGCTACTCAGAGGGCTACAGGGGCCTCTGCAGAGCTCCTAGGGGCTCCGGCTTTAGTCAGATCTGTACCTGTGGGATCTCTGCTGGGGGTTGACCAGGAATTGAGCTTGTGCAGAACTGCAGGGGGCGGGAGAACAGGTGTGGGCGGAGCCTGCCTGTGCCTGTGATGCAAAGGATTGGTTTTAGAACTCAGGGGTCGCATTAGGACAGAGCTGTATACCAGGCCATGCTCCCCACCCCCACCCCAGCACCCACAAAGGAGACAGGGAGGGCTCTGCCCTTCCAGGCTTACACAGTGGTGATGGAATGTTACTTAGGACAGTGACAAGGGACAATTCCACAGCACTGGGCCAGCACTGTGTCTTAGCTTGTTTAACTAACAACTGTGTAGGGTAGGAGCTATTATGGAGGAGGAAATTGAGGCCCAGATGGGGTGGCTGGCTGCCAGGAGGACAGCTAGGGAGGGCCCCAGACAGGTGGCAAGGAAAGCCTGCCTGACAGTGGGGACACTGTGGGGAAGAAGGAGCTGGTCATTCCCATGAGGAACTGAGAGATGGGGACTCCATCCAGTTAAGAAGCACAAGATGATGGGAAGATGGAAGTGACCCCCTTAGCTTGGCAGTCCCCTGAGTGTCAGTTAAGAAAGGGAGCTCTGAAGAAACAGCCTTCAGACCTGGCAGTGCAGATCAGGGACTCAGGGCTGGGCCAGACTCAACAACCATGTCTCCCCAAAGCCAGGGGAGGCCACACATCCCCAAAGAGGTGGCTCAGCCCCGTGTTCAAGGTCTTCATCGTCCAGACAAATGCAGATAAACCCAGGTGTGACCGCTGACTCTTACTTTGCACACAGTTTTATCTCCACTGAGCTTTTTTTTTGTAGGTCTGGAGGGCCATAGGCCAGGGTGCTGCCTGAGGAAGGAGAGGTTACCAAGCCACATGCTGCCAGTGACAGCCGCAGATGGCAGGAAGCAGCAGCTCTGCAGCCTAGGGCCTGTGGGCGTTGGGCAGGCAGGATGACAGGAGCCTCCCAGGGCATCCCCAGCACACTCAGGCCAGCAGTTGTTGCTCAGTCATTATTGAGTTACTCAACAAAGATGGTTGTGTACACCAGAGGCCGCTGCATATGGGCTGCAAACATTTCCCATCCCAAGCTGGGCATGTACCACATGCTTATAATCCTTGCACTTTGGAAGACTGAAGCAAGAGGATCCCAAGTTCCAACCCAAGCTGGCAATTTACCAATTTAGCAAAACCTTGTCTCAAAAAAANAAATAAATAAAATTAAAGATTGGGGATGTAGCTCAATGCGAACACTGGATTCAATCCCTTATATTGCAAAAGAAAAAAGAAAGTTCCTCCTGTTTCTATATAAACGCGTACATAAGTATGTCAAATATGCACACATTGGAGGGGAATAAACTGCTCCCCTCCTGCCTACAGTTCCCATCCTGGGTCCCTCTGCCTGTCATAGTCAAGTTTAAGGATGAAAGTGACTTACAGGCTGGAGAGATAGCTCAGCAGTCTAAGCACCTGCTTGGCAAGCACAAGGACCCATGTTTTCTATCCCTGGTGCCACATGCCACTCCAGCACCCCAGGTATGGTGTGGTGGCCACCAAGACTGGAAGTGATGGTGTATGCCTGTAATCCAGCACTAGGGAGACTGAAACAGGAGGATCACTAGGAGTTTGAGCTGTGTAGGGAGACCTGTACCAAATAATAAATAAATAAATATGACTTATACAGAGACAGGTAGTTACAAGAAGAAAAGATTTTTAAAAATCCAGATGCCATGCTAATGCAGCTGATTTCGTTATATTTTTTTCATCTTCATTTCTCAGTGTTTCTGCCTTCAAACTGATGGCCATCTGTGGCCTGGGATGTGTGTGCTCCAACAAGCCCTAACACCTCAGAAATACCTGCCTGGCTAGCATCTGCCTGTTGCTAAGATAAGGGTACTTCCTGCTTATTTGCCATGGGAAACACTCTGCTTATAGAATGCCAATTATAACCAATAATCAAATTGATATGTAGTGCTTGTGGTTTAATCCAAATATGAGGGGGAGGAGACTAAAAGTGAAGTTTCAAACTGCTGTTCCTCCCAGGTCTGAAATTCAAAGTCTTATAAACCAAGAGCAAGTTTGCAGGTCCTTTATCCGGTATGGTGTTGCACACCTGTAAGCCCAGCACCTCTGGAGGCTGAAGCGGGAGGATGGCAAGTTTGGGCCCAGCCAATTTGGACCCTGGCTCCAAATGAAAAATAGGTTATCATTCAGTACATAAGGCCTGGATTCAATCTCCACTGCAAAGAAGGAAAGAAAGAAGAAAAAAGAAAGGAAGGAAAAAGATGGATGGATAGATAGATAGATTAGTCGTCTCTTGTTTCTCCCACTTCCATAAACATTGAACATAGTGGAAGCCCTTAGTACAGTAATGGCAAACCTTTTAGAGCTTTCACGGATAACAAATAGCCTGGTGTAGCTCACGTGCCAGAGGTCTCGCCACCACTGCCCTAGAATGACTGCTATTTCTCAGGAGATGTGTGTTCAGTTCCTGGAGCTCCGACTCCAGGGAGGAGCTGTGGAATGAAGCCACTGGGTCCCAGCAGCATCTGAGCCATGGGCACAAGTTTCCTCTGCCTCTTCTGCCCCTTCCTGGCATCTGGGCCAGATGTTAGCCCCACTGTCAATGTCTGTGGTGCTGGGACAGAGCTGCCAGCACGCTCCTGCTGGGAAGGGACCTCCAGCATCTGCCTATCTGACCTCAGAGAGCACCTCTCCTCCCCCGTTTTCCTTGGCAAAGTCCTTTCCAGGAGCCCCCCCCAACCCTACCCCAATGCCAGGATTCAACCTCCAAAGTGCCTGCAGGTTCCTATGCCTGAAATCATTTAGGTCTTCATCCTACTGAGGGGAAACTGAGGCTCGGTGGTACGAGGTATCGTGTCTCAGTCACTGGCCTGGGTCTCTGCTTGGGTCCTTGGCTCTGATGGCCACTGCCTGTTGCGGTACCCAGACCCAAGTTCTCACGCATTCGTACATGCAGCATTCATTCACCCACAGCTGCACATTCAGGGCCAACCACCAAGTGGGAGGGAAAAGTCCCTTGTCCCCAACACAAGCATAAAGAGGTTCCTCCCCCCACCCCCGTGAGGACACAGAAAAGAGAATGTTCTGAGTCGTCCACAAACTTTGAATCAGAAAGTTATGTGGAAAGTCTAACCCATATCCCTCCCTTCGTGCCCGCATCTTTGCCTTGTGGCCCTGTTCTGCACAAGTATAGTGCCCAGGACTCCACACAGGGGTCCTGCAGAGCCCCTGGCACCTCAGCAGCTTCTGCAGGCCTTGTTCTTCAGCCCAGCTCAGGATTGCCCTGTGGACCATGGGCCTCCCAGCCTCGGAAGTCAGGAGAATAGCCACATTTTCTATCACCAGGTTGCTACTGTAACGCTTATTCAGGTGGACTTGGTCCAGACTGATAAAATGGAAACCTCAGCAGACGAAGCAGCTTGATCAAGACCACAGGACACCCCGGCCATGGGGCTAGGCCCTGGGACTCCCATATGGTCCTGGTGCTGCCTCCTGCTATGCCCAGTGCCATATCCAGCTCCTTTTGTCACTTTTAAAAGTCTGGACTTAGCCCTGTGCCACCTTTCACTTGCAGTCCACTGCAACCATGGATTATCCTTTCTCTTCCTCCTCTGGCTCTTTATTCGTGTGTGTGCCTCAATCCCTGGTGACATAAAACTCCTCTTGAGGGTGTCTTATCTGCCAGGGCCTGCTGTGCGCTCTACAGTTGAAGTTCACTCTGAAGCCCTCTTGAAGTCACAGAATGAGGGAGGCCTTGGGAAGACAAAGTACGGAGGTGCTGAGCGCCAGCCTGGAGGCACAGCTGATCTTGGAGCACATACAGGCTGTCACCTGGGTCAGGCCTCTGCTGCCCCTGCTCCTTGGTGCCAGGAAGCTGGGGGGATTTCTGCCTTCCTGAAACCTGGGTTTTGAGGGCACATGTGTTCCTGGAGATCCCCAGAGGGCAGGTGCTGATGGTTCAGCTTGAATAGACCTCATCTCGTGAGGCCACAGCTCAGGCTGTCTTCCCAACTCCTTCCAAATTTCCTTCCCTTCCTTCAAGGGCCATTTGTCACCTTGTTCAATATTCAGCCTTGTCCTCGGCTGTCAGGAGCATTCTTGGGGCCTCTGGCAGGGGCAGAAGCCCCTGCTGTTGGGTTCTGGGTGGACACACAGTAGGCCAGTCCCCGGCTTGGCCTTTGGGAGGACCACTAGCAGTTAAGGACTTGGAGGGAATGGCTCAGAGCACCTAGAAGAGGATCCCTGTCGACTGGCCTGGCCGAGTGGGATTCTGAAGACCAGATCAGATTACAAAGGAGCCTGGCATCAGGGAGGAGGGAGTGGAGCAAGGAGAAGGATGTGCCCCTCCCCCACTGCTACCCTTAGGAAAGGTGTGGAATTCTGGGTGGAGTTGCGGGGAAGAGCTACAACTGGCCTTCCCTTAGCATCATGAGACCCTGGTCCCTAAGTACTGTGAGGGCACTGAGCACCACCATGAGTGCCCAGGATGGTGGCAGCCAGCCCTGGAGCCCTGGAGCCCTGGAGCCCTGGTCCCTGGAAGCTGCATGTCTTTTGGTCTGACCACCTTGTACCCCCGCTGACCATACTGGACCTGACCGTAGTGTCTGTGCATGGCCCATCTTCCATGGCCTTTGGAGAGAGCTGAACCTCAGCACCAGCTCACTGTGTGACTCTGCACTTCTCTGACCTTCCTGGGATAACAAGGACAGGAGCATCTGCCCTTGGTCGGGGGACAAAAAGCAGGGTGACGAGATGGCCCTCAGGCGCCTGGCCCAGGCACGTTCTGGACCGGCTGCCGAGCCCAACAGCACGGTCATCTACCCAGCTAATCCTCTGGCCCAGAATACAGTGTGAGCCATGCTCTTTGTCCTAAAGGACCAGGCCTGGGACTCAGAGGATGTCCCCCACCCCCGCCAGCCTCCTAGGCTGAGATACAAGAGACAGAGGCAAGGCTTCTACTGGTCTTTGCCTGCCCCACCCGGCCAGCCCTTGCCTGCTGTGAACTGGCTGCTGTCACCTTCTGTCCTGTGCTACCTGCTGTGTGCACTGGCCCTCCTTGCCCACTGCCCCTGCTGGCTTCAGAAATGGCAGAGCAGGACCAAGCCCACGTTCTCACAGTGTCCTTTAGCACCCAAGCCAGCTGATAGCCAGAGCCACCAGTGAACAGCTAAGGCAAGCACCTCCATGTCAGTCTCCACTTCCTCCAGGTCAAGTGGACCAAATGACGGTGCCCCCACCAAGGGGCAGCACTCAGGGAGATGGCATGTTTATGTGCAGAAAGAGCAGCACCGAGTTGCTGTGCCATGGAGATGGGCATGTCCTCTATGCAGGCAGGACTGAGGCTAGGCATAGCCTCTCACCTGCTCCACGGCCTCGGGACCTCTTCACCTTGCTGGTCCTCAGTTTCCTCCTGCATGCACACACATGCATCTTGTTGACCGTAGATATGAGTCATGAGGCTCGGGTCCTTTAATGGGGTTCGATTGCTGCTGTCCTCAAAAGCCAGCCCTTCTCTATCCTGTCCCAGGTCTGTATCTGCCTCTGTCACTTGCCCACACAGATGGGATGCAACTCATGAGTACCAGAAGGCCAGATCACAGAGAGTGAGGGGAAGAAGGGCTATCGGTGCCCACATTATGTCCAGGTCCCTTGAAGGTCACCAAGGGCTGGACCCTGAGTTACTATAGATGATGGACCAGTTCTGGCCTCCTTCTGGCTTCAGGTACTAACCAGACCCTGCCAGGCTATGGGCCGTGCAGTCTCCAGGGGGCAGCACCTGGGGCTAGAGATGCTGAGCTGCCAGCTATAAACCCCCATTCCACGAACCAGGTGGAAGGATCTCAGGCCACCAACATTGACACCCAGGAAAGGCAGGCAGACCTGGCCATTTGACCCTGCTTGAGTGCCTTTCTCCCCCTCATGCCCTTGTGGCTGAACTATGGGCAGCAGTGTCCACTTTATCTCTCCCTCCTACACTGCTCCCCTGCCCTTCAATGTATGAGGGGTTGTACATCCCCAGCCTTCCTCCATAAACCCCACTCCAGACAAGGAGTCCTTCTGCCACTCCTCACCACCAAATGCACAGCTCTGGCTGTCCTGGGCTCCAGGTGACCATGTACCAGGGTAGACTTCCCAGGATGCTGCATGTTCAGGTCAAGGCCAGGCTCCTAGGAGTCGGGACAACCTGAGCTGTTTAGGGCCACTCAGGCCCTTCTCAGCCTCCTGCCCCTGAGCAGCCTGAGCCTCGGGTGGGATGGAGACAGGTCAGAGTAAGCCAAGAAGGAAAAGGTGGCTGAGGGCAGCAGTGGGGCATAGTGGGAGATGGGACTTCCCAGGATGGGGGCTGCAGTGACCAGTGGCACTGCAGAGTGAGGCACAGAGTCTGACAGGCTCATCCTGCTAAAGGGTCTCCCTTTGCCTCCAGGCCTGTTGTGCACAAGGGAAACAGGCAGGGCTGTGTTCAACATGGAAGGGAAGGTTGGACCCTCCACACAAGCTTATGGTCAGGGAAGGCTCCTGCAGGAAGAGGCTTGGCGGAGGTGCAGCGAAGCACAGGGGACCCCTGCACTGACCTTGGGCATTTGGCGCCTGCCACCACCGGCAGTGCACCAGCCTGGAGCTCTACTGAAGTAGCCCTTGGTCCCAGCTGAAGATGTAGCTCAGGGTTGAGCAGGCACTGGGGGCATCTGTACTTGGCTGCAGGAACCTGGGGGAGCCAGGTGGTCAGCCGGGCTGAGGCCAGTGTGAGTGCTGATGGTTTGAGGTGGCTCCTTAGGCTCCATCTCAGCCTAGTTTTGTTCATTTTTCCCTACTACCAAAGCCCAGCTTGCTGATGGAGCTGTCTGCTTTCGAAAATCAGCCAAATCCCACGGGAGGTCTAGCAATTAGGCTTTGTCCTCAGCAACAGCTGTACTACATAGCAATTGTGTGGGTGCTTGGCTTTTTAAACCCTGCTCCACACTTCCAAATCTCATTCACATCCTCAGGTCCCTTCAGGTAAAAAAGGAAACTGAGGCAGGATGGACTCTGCCAGAGCCCTGCCCATCCCCTTGTCCACCCTAGGGCATCTGCAGACAATCCCCCTGTTCCTCCCTGCCAGGGAACATCTGGCTTAGGCAAAGGCTGTGAAGAAGTCCTCGCCCAAAGGCATCCAGAAAAGGTGGGAAACAGGTGGAAGTGCAGGGCTACTGATGCCAAGCAGAGCAGGCAGGAAACCACACAGCTTCCACACCCTCCTGGTACCAGTCCCAGGCGTGCCCCTCAAGGTCCCCTGGGGTCCCCACCAGGACAGAACCAGCTGCCCACAACAGTGACCTTTCAGCCTCTCCTCCTCAGCCTACTCAGATGCTTGGGTCTCTCCCCTGTGGGCTGTTTGCACTTCAGTTCCCTAGTCAGGCCCAACCTTAGGAGAACCGAAACTTGAGTGAGGGCCACACCACTGGGCAGTGGCCCCATGGCCATCTTGACATGATGTTCCCTGGATATTGCTAGAGACTGAGACTTAACACTGGCAGACACTTGAGCCTGGCTCTGTGCTGCATGAGGCCAGGTCCATGGTTGTGACAAGTTCTGCCTAGGAGGTGCGCTTCGCAGCCCTCATGGTAGACTGTGCTGGCAACTGGCTATGTTCCTTCTTTTAGCCTGCTCTGGCTCTGGAGACAAGAAGGCCTACTGGGTGGCCACTGTGTGACTTGGCATTCTCGGGGATGGTTAGTAGCCAGCAGCACCTTCTAGAACATCTGCTTGGCGAAGCCAGGGCTTTCTTTCTTGCTCTCAGAGCCTAGGACCACGCCTGGCTCATAGCAGGCACGTACTGTGCCTAGCTGTCCTTTAGCTGTCCCTGCCTGCAGGGGACTGGCTCTAGGACCGCACCAGACACCACATCCTGTGGACACTGAGGCCCAGCCCATAAAATAGTGTAGTGTTTGCATACTACTACTCACATCCTCCTGTGTACTTTAAATCATTTCTAGACGACTTACAACCCATAATAACAATGGATATGCTATGTTCAGAGCTGTCATTTTGCATTGTTTGGAATAATGACAAGCAAAAGGTCTGTTCATGGTCAGCGCAGACACAGGGCTTCTCTGTGTCCCAAGTTGGTTGAAACCGTGGGAACAGAACCAGTGGATTTGGAACCCATGCCTGTGTAGGAGTCTGGGGCGGGGGGGTATATTTGTTGAATGAATGAATAAATGAATGAATGAATGAAGTGAGAGCATAGAGCAGTCCAAAGCCCCTCATGAACACTCTGATCTCTCCTCAGCTGCTCAACTCCTTGTCTGTGGACCCCGATGCCAAGTGCAAGTACGGCCTGTACTTCAGGGACGGCAAGCGCAAGGTGGACTATATCCTGGTGTACCACCACAAGAGGCCTTCGGGGAGCAGGGCCCTGCCCAGGCGGGTCCTGCACAATGACGCCGCCCCCGGGGCTCGAGGAGCCAAGCAGGACCAGCCCCTGCCTGGGAAGGGAGGCCAGGTGGAGACAGGCTCTCCCGAGCCCCCCATGGACCACTACGAGGATGACAAGCAGTTCCGCAGGGAGGAGTATGAGGGCAACCTCCTGGAGGCGGGCCTGGAGCTGGAGCGCGACCATGACGTAACTATGCACTTCTCCCCGGGCTTCGGGGTGTGCAGGGCCAGGGGGCCCTGGTTAGGGGGCTACTATTTCTTTTAACTTTGCCTGTGCCTAGGGAAGGATTACATGGATGGCAGGTAGGGCAGAAGCAGTTTCCCAGCAGCCCTCCTCTGGCCACATCTGCTAGGGTGGGGCTGGCCTGGGTGGCCATGACCTTTGGGGTTGGAGGGCTTCCTGCCTTGCTCTGTTCCTACCCCAGGAAGACTCGCTCCATCAGAGACAGAGAGTAGGCTGTCCTGGGGTGTTCTTTATGGCCTCAGCCCTTCCAATCTGTAAAATGAAGTAAGTCTAGGGGGTCTCTTCTTGTAACTCCATGAATCTGTGATGCTGATTTCTGTAGCCTTCTCTTCCCCAGCAAAGCTTAAAAATCTTGCTCAGAATCACTTTGTAAAGAAGTGAGGGTTTCCTCGCCCCGGACCTGCTGCTCTGGTGGCTGAGGTCACAGTAGTATATAGGGTGACTTTAGCGAGAGCTGCCTTTGACCAATTGACTGAAACCTGAGTGTGCCCAGGCCAACGGCACCCAGGTGTGGCCTTCAGCTCTCTGTGCTCAGCGCCCTTCTTTATGTAAGTGGGCAGAAAGGCCCCTGCTCTGCAGAGCTGTCACTTTAGTAGAGTAATCAAGAACCAGCAAAAGTCTCCAGTGCACAGGAAAAGTATCAGGAGGTTACCCTGGGAGGCTGTTGAGTCAACTGCGAATATTTGAAAGAAAAGTTGGCATGAGTTTGAAATCACAGTGTCCTTAAATAATGAATACTTTCAGTTCCTTGCTAAGAAAGCCTTCAGTCTCTGCAGCCGGAGAGGTACCTGAGTTTTATAAACAATCCGAACGGTTGGGTGGAACCTCCTTTGACCTTGACCTCACATGACCTTAAGCCTGAGGGTCCAGGGATCTTGCTCTGCTCCCTGGGACCCTGCTCACCTTCCCCAGGTGTGGCTGCCACAGGAGTGCCAGCTCCTCGAAGGGGTGGTCCTGGGGAAGGGTGTTGAAAAGTTTGGATAATTGGGAGGCAAAGATTGGAGTTTAACAAGGAGCTGAAGAGTTTTCTCCCTGTTTTGGGGACAGCAGCAGGAAGGTATTTACTGGTCCTTCTGAGACTGTCTCTGAGCAGTTGATTCTTGCTCACTTTTCTCATTGTTCTGCCCTGCCCGCCCTGCAGCTTTTTGAACAATAGGGCCACTGTTGGGAGTTAATTTCAGCAGGTCATTTTATTACTGGAGGGACACACAGCTTCCATCAGGGCCCACCCCAGGAGCTGAGGCGGGACAGTCAGGAGTTGGAGCACTGTGTGCCTCGTCTGTTTCCCAATGGATTTGCTCTCTGTCCGTCTCCTTCTTCCCCGACGACAACGTTAAACTCTCAGGCTAGACAGCAGCCTCTGCAGGCTGGTGATTCAGACCGGCCTGCCTTAGGCCTCAGATCTCTCCCTGTCCCTGTTGACCTGCCAGGCCTCAGTTTCCTCATGTGTAAGATAAACCAGTATGATTTGCAGCACCAGGCTGTCATGGCAAAGTGCTTATCGCAGAGGCTGGCACATGGCACATCCTTACTGGTGGATGCCAGTGCACCATTACGTGGCATACGAGGATAGAAGGCTGAGGGCAAGGACCCTCCCCAAGTGCCATTAATACCCTCTACCAACTAACCCCAGAATTTCATGGACGGTTTGCCTCTAGGGCTATGAAAAGGTAATACCTGTTATTCAAACGACTCAGGAGGCTGAGGTAAGAGGGTTCCAGACCAGAATGGGCAATTTAGAGTTCACCAAGGATATAGCTCAGCAGAACAGCTCCTTCCTGGCAAGTGTGGGGTCCTGAGTTCGATTCCTGGTGCCAAAAAGAGAAAGAATTAAAAGGGTTGGACTATAGCTCGATGGTAGAATATGAGAGCCTGGCATATGAGAGGCTCTGGGTTCAATCCCAAGTACTGAAAAAAATAAAATAAAATAAAAAAATAAAGGAAGATGTGATTGTGCTGAAGGCAAAGACAGTTCAGGTTTTCAGGTGACAGAAACTGGGTTGGCCCTCCCCTTTGCTGGAGCCTAAATTCACCATGAGTGTTTTCCAGGGACCCCCAGAAACCCCGAAGCTTTTCTCTGTGACCCACACGGTGAACAACTACTCCACTGCACCCCCCCCCGGCCCCCC
>NDGM011200236.1:0-43550 GCA_002564305.1 Octomys mimax | reverse complement strand
GATCTGGGAAAGGACTGTTTGGGCACATGCTGGAGAGATTAGTGATGGGGCTGCAGCCAGTCTGATTCAGGGCAGAGGGCCGCTCTGGTTAATGAATTGTCCCCTGGGGTGCCTCAGATTACTTGGAGCCAGAGTTTGCAGTTTTCAAAAAGTGAGAGTCTTCGAGAGAGTCCACTTGCACAATCTTACCCAAACTGAAGCAAACTCCCAGAATGAGGTCCATGGACTAAATCCACAGAATCTATCAGATCCTCAAACACTCAATGACAGCCCCCCAACTGAGACCCATTGGCTGTGGAGCTGGTTTCTCAGCCTCAGCACTAGAGACACTCCATATTTAAGGGTACCCCTAACACCTGCCTGGCCCACATGGTAGAAAGCAAAAGTGTCCCCAGACACATCCCTGGGGGTCCAGATCACACCCCATGGAGGAAGCCCTGCTTCAAAGACTGGCCAGGGAGGCAGGGGGACCAAAAAAAAGTGGAGGAGAGCAAGATGACCCCTGGATGGACACCAGCCACCTCCCGAGCCACCTTCCAATCCAACCTCTGTGGCTGTGACCAGGCAGCCTTGCAAAGGCCATGAGCACACAGGCTGGGTTCCCCTTGGAACACTAGTGGCTGTGTCATGCTGTGTGGCTTCTGGGTAGAGAGGCCGTGTGCTCACACAGAGAGGAGCCCTGGGCTGGCTTTCTGAGGGGTCAGGTTTATTATTCGAGACAGCTGTGTGGCGTGGGATGCTGCCCATCCTGGGAGGTAGCTCTGCCAAGGAGGCAGTGGGGATGGCTACCAGGGACCAGGGTCCAGCCGTGTGTGTCTCCTTTAGCGCCATAACACACACCCACATATGGGCAGCTAGAACAGTGCAAGCTTCTCCTCTTGCAGTTCTGGAGGTCCAGAGTTCGCAATCAAGGTCCTTCTGAAGGCTCTAGAAGAGCACCTTCCAGCCTCTGGGGCCTCTATGTCTCTTGGCTTGTGGCTGCTTCATTCTTGTCTCTGTCATCACACTGCCCCTCCTCTGTTGTACCTCGCATGTCTTCTCGTCTTAGAAGGACAGACATTCTACTTAGGGCCCACCCTAAGCCCATCTGACTATCTCAGCCTGATCGCGTCTGCGAAGACCCTGTTTCCAAATAACAGCACATTCCCAAGTCCCAGGGCTAGGGCTTGTGCACATCTGATTAAGAGACACTGTGTAACCCACCGCACTAGCTGGGATGCTGCTCTGGAGGGGCCCCCAGGGTGGGAGGGGCTTGGACATCAGCCTGGAGCCTCGGCAGAGGAGGTGGTCCGTGGCTGGGACAGGCACGACACATGGTCTGCAGGTTGTGTGCAGGAGCCCTGGATCCTGCCCAGGTGTAAGTTCTGTTTCTGCAGGTCGGGGGTCCTAGACTGACCTCTGAGGTGTAAAGAACACAGATGAGGCTAGTCCTCCACTGTCAGCAGAAGTGTCCCCAAAGAGGTACCCCCACAACCTCCCCAAAAGCCTCCTGTCCACTATTTATCCTGCAGGTAATCCAGATGGAGGTGCCAGTGAGCTCTCTGGGTCTGGCTCTGTCTTTCTGGTTCTTTCTCTGTCTCTGTCTGTCTTGTCTGTCTGTCTCTCTCTCTCTCTCTCCTCCCACTTTCCCTCCCCCTCTATCTCTCCTCTATCACTCTATTCTTCCCCCACTTCTCTGTCTTTGCCCAGTTTTCTGACTCTCCCTTCCCACTCTCTCTCTCCCGGCAGGGTCAGTGTCCAGGGTCTCTTAGAGGGACAAAAGTAGTTTATGGCCAACATGTTTTCTTACAGCAAAAACTCATTAGTGTTTTTGAAGTCCAGCCTCAAAGCCTGCTGGGCGTTATTTATGTCCATGAGGTCACTGCAGAGGACAACCCAGCCCTGAAATCCAGCCATGTGTGCCGGGTGGCCGGGGCCCACACTGCCCTGACAGTGAACTTGACCCTGGCTTGGCAGAGGCTGCTAAGGCCATGGATACAGGACCTCATCAAAGGCGGCTGCCTTCATGATAAGGTCCAGAGATTTCTAGGGCCCCGCTGGCACTCTCATCTCTCTGTGTGCCTCTCTGGAGCTGGTGGCTTATCTCTGAGGATGTTGCTCTTGAAAAGTAGGCAAGAGGCAAGTGTTGCTGCCACCTAGCTCTGAGGACGTGGGAGCAAGAGGGGAGGACTCAGCCCCTGAGCTGGAGCACAGGACGATCCCTCCAGGGCTGTGTGCACATTTTGACCCAACTCAGCCATCTCCCAGAGTAAGAGGCACCCACCTCTCTGGGTCTCAGATTCTCTACTTGGTGTTGTTGTTTTTAATGTATTTGGTTCAGGGTCTCACTATGCAGCTTGAACTTGTAGTGATCCTCCTGTTTTCAGCCTCCCCAGTGCTGGATTACAAGTGTGCACCACCATGCCCAGAGTTGGTGGCCTGCTCAGCACCTGGGGTGGGGCCGGTGCAGTTTGTGGTACATGGGATTGTACACCCACCCCCCTGTCCCTGCACTTGCCTAAGCAGGCGTTTAGTCTGCTGAGTTTTCTCACCAGCCCCAGATTCTCTTTTTGTAAATGGAGATGATGGTTTGAACTTCCTCTGAGTGGGGACCTCAGGGTAAGATCAGTATTGGGTCCAATCGTGAGGTACGCACCCCCCAAAACCTCAACTATAGGCCACTCATGTGGTTCCAGACCTGGGCCATAGTAAGGCAGAACTGAAGCTGCACTCCATGCAAGGGTCTCCTGCACCTATTGCCCTCCTGCCCAGGGAGGTAACCAAGCAGGCTGGTGGGCTAGCTGGCCAAGGTCCCTCACACACCTACTGCTGAGGCCCTGGGGGTAGCACTCCTCACCACCCTGGGCATAGCACAGGGCATAGAGGCCTTGGGCTGGGAGGGTCTTAGGTCTAGTCCCAGCTCTATGGGATCAGAGAGTTTGGGCACAATCTGCCTGCAGGCTTCCCTGCAGCTGCATGAGAATAGGTGGGACAGGGAGGGAGCTGGGTGACGCAACCTCAGCAGGACTACCCTGGAATTTGGGCTCCTGTCTCTGCCCCTTTGGCCTAAAACCTGCATCCCTGGCCCAGCCAAGCTCTGGAAGCACCCTCCTCACCAGATAACAGGGCTCTTGCTCCTTTGGGCAACAGGGGCCAGCAGTCTAACCCCAACAAGACTTTTCTTCTCAGAATCCCTGACTGCTGGTTTCTTTCTGCAGCCCCTCTGCAGAGGCCCAAAGCTCATAAGACTCTCATCCCTTTAACCAGGCTTGGTTGCATAGAAACATGTTTCTGTTACAGTAAATTCTAGACTTTTCATCTTCTTTTTTCTTTCTTTCTTTCTTTCTTTCTTTTTCTTTCTTTTTTTTAAAAAGCTATATCTTTTAAATCTCCCCTAAGACTATTGCACAGCTTGCCCTGGGAGGAGGGGGTCTCTGGCAGTTCAGGGTGAAATCTGTGCCATCTGGCTGCACTTCCAAGGCCCCTGGCTATGGCCAGCTCCAGGAAGGACAGAGTCCGCCCCCAGACTGGGGATTCTGCAAGCCAGTTCTTAAGCCTCAGGGCATTTGAGCCACGCAACCATGACATGGGCCAGATGTGACAGGCCAGTCTGGGACCCTGCTGGGCACCCCTTCTGCCAGCTATCCCTGGGGTAGCTGAGTGTTTGCTCCCATGGCCATTGAGTCTGTAGCTCTTGAATTGATCTTTTAACTTCTAGAAGTGCTGCTTGGTTCTTTTACAAGTTGCCGTGTCATTGTTTAATGGTTTCCTGTCCTCTGCTTGGGCTTGGTTTCCTTACTCAGGTGAGCGGGGCTGGTAGATCCCCTTCAAATGCCCGTGATCCCCACTAAGCACACCTGCATCTCAGGTGCTGTTCCTTCTCCTTCCCACTGTCTCTCATCTGCTCTGGTCTGTGAGTCACTGAGGGTGCCCGAGGCCTGGGAGGAGGTTTACATGTCCAGAAAGGCTAGTGGGCTATGGATGAAAGCCACCCTGGGCCAGTCACACTGAAGTGTCACTCCTTCACTGGGTTATTCCTGCCATTCCAGACAATTACCAGCAAAATCACTCTTCCTAGAGGTGGGGGTGGGAAGGTGGCTGGTGAGTTCTCCATTCCCTGCCTTGTCTAAGGCTTGCAGAGGGCTGACGCCAATCATACCAGCTCAGCCTCCCTGGAGCTCTGAGGTTAGGGGACAGCTGTCCCCTGGTGGGTCAGATGCAAGTATCCTCTCAGAACTGCAGTTCTGCAGCACCTGCCAAGCCCCATGTGGGAAGGTCTCATGTTCCCCCCCCACACACACACACACACTGAGGATGGGCCTGCACTGATACCCTTCTCTGCAGACCATCATTGCCAGCCCAAGTGGCCTCTGGGAAATGTAGTTTCAGTCTGTACTCTAGGTCAAGGTTTTCTCCACTACCGGCCCTGGCAGTTTCCTGCTCCTTTCGCAGTTCTACAGCACCTTGGCAACCATTCCTTTTAAAAAATTTTTTGTCCAGTATCTTTAACTGTTTTCCATGGGAGGGTTGCCCTGGGCAACCTGCCTGCTTTCACCAGAGCAACAGTGCAAAGAGACCTCATGTCTCACGTACCAGTTATTGCAACCACAACCATCCTCCAGTGGGCCTTGTGCCACACTCAGGCCCAAGGCTAGGGATAACGTGTCCACAGCCTGTCCTTGGCACATTCTTGGCAATTGTGCCTGGTCCATTGGGTTCCCGGGTCTCCTGAGACTGATCTAGAGATAGGGCCAAGAAGACCTGAAGGGACTTGACTTTGCCCCAGTGCAGGTGTCCTAATGCCCTGTATGGCTCTGCCTGTACCTGCACAGTTTGGAGCCAGTCCCCGATCCCCACATGGTATAGACATGACACACAGTAAGGAAGACCCAGAAAATGCCAGGCAACATATGATGCTGCCCTACACAGACACAGTGATGGAGTGCACCCACTGTCCTGTAGGCCCCAGCCACACCCTCTGGGAACCATGACTAGTGACAGTCCCAGGCCATACCCACTGCTGATGCTCCTGGGCCAGCTGTTTCCAGGCTTTCATCCATGTCTTCTGAAGTAGATGACCAGGGTCCAGGGGAAGGTGGGAGGAGGGTGTGAATGCCGGGCGGCCCCAGCTGTTGCACAGCTGTCACTCAGTAAGGATGGCTCCTCCTTCTTCCTCTGTCACTTGCTCAGTAAATACCATGCAGCTCCTGCTCTGTGCCAGGTTCTGTCTTCTGTGCTAAGCACACAAATGGGCAGACAGACCTGTCCCAGCTTATGTTCACATTGAAGCAGGCCAAGCCATCAAGGGGACCATAGCAGTGTCCAGGGGCCACCACTATGATGGACATGCAGCCCAGAAGGCAGGAGGGGCATAAAAGAGCCCTTTCAGCCCTGGCCACCGTGAGCCCTCCATAGGGACCATCATAGTTTTTATGATTTTCTTCTGAGACCATAGTGCTAGAAACAGTCCTAGAGAGATCAGAGGTCTCTTGCCTAGGGCTCAGAGGAGACATTTAATTAGAGCACTTTATGCTCTCTGCAAAAGTGATGTCCCTGGCCTTCCCACTCCCACCTCCTCTGGCTTGGACATATCCCTATCCCCTTGCAGAGTTGGTGGTCTGGCCAGCTTGTGCCTTCTTCATCCCCATGGCTGGGACTCAGCTTCACTGGTTCTCCAAATACCCCCAGCTCAAAGGACCTGAACAGGACAGGACTTTCTCCTCTCGGATGCCTCCTATTGCTGTGAGCTGTGGTCAGGCTGGGCACCATGTTCTAAAACAGCTAACATATGTTTCTGCTGAACTGGTCTCATGACCTCTTTCCCAAATCACACCAGATGTTTCCCCAGGAGAGACCCACATAATCAGGGGCACACATTTTCCCAGGAGGCCAGCAGTATGCTCCGGCTCCTGACCAACCAAAGATGTCTCCATGGACTTAGAAGAGTATATTTTGAGTCTTTCCATGTGGATGAACAGTGCCCAGAAATAAATCTGGGTTGGTAGCAGGAAAAGATAGGCTCTACCATGTGTGGGCTGGGGACGGCCATCCCTTCTGACTCAGGGATATCCTGTGATGTCAGCCTGTGAGTCACCAGGGCTGGGGAACACTCTCTGGTGAGTGCAGGTGAGGTCCCAGCTCTCCCAGTGCAGGGGGAGCCCACTCTGAGCTCACCTCTCATAGACCTGACCTCCAGCCAGCCAGAGGATTGGACCAGGCTACTGAGAGCAGCAGAGGCCCCTCTCTTTTTTACAGATGAGGAAACAGAGCCACAGGAGACTAAGTCACTTGCCAGAGACCTCACAAATGCAGGCAGGATTCTGATGCAGGCTGCCCACTACCTCAAAGGTCTCAAGGGTTCTGGGCTTCCCTCACATGAGCCCACAGTAGGGGCTGCCTCTTCCAGCTCCTGTGGACATGTGTCAGCTCCCAGAGGGAGCCCATTCCCCTGCTCCAGGCTCAGGGGTACCCCACGTTGCGTGCTATGAGTCTCATGCCCAGAGTGCCCTGGTCCTGCTGTCCCCTGCAGATAGCAGACCTCCCATGCTTCTACAAAGCTCCCCAAATGCCCAGAGGTCCTCAAACAAATTCCCACCAGACTCTATCTTGTGGCTTCCTCAGTGCAGTGTGCAAGTGTGGCCTTATTTGGAAAGAGAGTCTCTCTCAGCAGTTGGATCAGGTTAAGCATTTTGGGGTGAAATCATCCTGGATTTAGGATAAGCATTAAATCCAATGGGAGAGAGAGAGAAACACACAGGGACTCCCAGAGGAGAGGAGGCTGGGTGAGGACAGACAGGTTGGAGAGACACAGCTGTGAGCCTAGAAACACCGGGAGTCCCCAGGAGCTAGCAGAATACTAGGGGAGAGTATGGCTCTGACCACACCTGCATTTCAGCCTGCTAACCTCCATGACTGAGAACACACCCTGTGGTTTAAAAGCCTTCTTGCTACATAATTGGTTATAGCAGCTTCAGAACACTAATACAAGAGTTTGCCTAGTAGGTGTCTCTGTGCCTCAGTTTCCCCAGCTGTGAGCACAAGGCTAGGACCTACCTCTCAGGCTTATTGTGAGGATCCAGTGGGATGACACGTATCCAAGGCATGCCAGCAGGGTCTGTCAGGGGAGAAGCTGCAGGTGGGCATCAGCCTCCGTTACTGTCATCCTCACCATCATGGCTGCCCTTTATTCATTTGGTCACACATGTGGAGCACCTGCTGTCTGGGACCTGCAGGCATTGGGGCAGCAGGCAAGAATACCCATGCAGAACAAGTTGAGGAACTGGTCTAGTGCTGTTGGTGATGAAGCGGGTCTGGGGACTTCAGGGGGGAGGTCGGGCTTCAGGCCAACACGGGTAACCCATGGCAGGGGTCCCTGGGGGAGAGGACAAGAGAAGTAGAAGGTGGACTTGGAACATCACGGAGGTCCTGCTCCTCACTGAGTGGCCCCAAAGGAAACCAGCCCAGCAGTTCTTCCTAGCTGGCATGGCCTGCGCCCAGGGGACAGTGCTGCCATGGCTCCAGTGCTTAGTGGGTACACCTGTTACTCCCTTCAGATTTTGTTTCTTAAAAGTTCCCCAAGTGTCTTTAGCTCTGTTGAATTTGGCCAGCAGCCTCCAGGTCCCTGTGCATTGTGCCACTCCTTGGCCTGTTGACATGAGGTGGCCCAGACCACAACCAGTTCTGGGTCCCAGCTAATGGTCCTGTAGCCTGTGCCAGTGAGCCAGTCCCCTGCAGGTCTCAGAGAAGGAGGGGTGAGAGGGAGCTCAGCCTGGGGCTCCAGTCTCCCCTTCCCTTCAAGCCACAGGGGCCCAAGGACCCACTGCCCATGAGCAGCTCTGACTCAGGGTCCCTCGTACTCCTTGCTGGCCTTGGTTTCGATGACAGTGATGCCATGTGGCAGCTGAGGGTCTCGGGTGCAGGAGGTCTGGCGGTGCTCACGTGTGCACGGCAGGTGTGTTGTGGCTTCATAGATTCTGCGCCCTTGATAAAGGTCCTGTGTCTGATGCCAGATCCAGAGGGAGCCAAAAACATTTTGGCCTCAGCCCTAGTGGAAAATGAGACCCTAGAGACAGCACAGCCTGGGGGGAGCTATGTGCACCCTGCAAGCTGTGACGCACTAGGCTGGGGTGACCTCCTCTCAGGCCTCAGTGTGCCCATCTGTAGAGGGGGCATGAGCAGTGCTGCCCTTCTCCAGCCTGGGATGAAAGCCACAATCGCCAGTCCTCATGAAGCCCTGTCCTCACCACTCAGCACTCAGTGAGCCTCAGCTGGCTTGTTACTGATGCTGGAATGGAGAGGTGGCTTGTCTGAGCTCACAGCAGCTTGGTCTGGAAGCCAGACTTGAACCTGTGCCCACTCTTAAGTCCCTGCCCCAGGCTGCCACTCCTGTGTGTGGAGTGTGCCAATGAAGGGAACTCAGGAGGGAGGACAGCCATCACTTCTTCATCCCAGCTTGGGAACCCAGGCCGAGGCCAAGCAGCCTGGGCTGTGCTATGAAGGGTTCTCTTTGGGGTCCTAGGCTGCTTTGGGGCCCTTGACTAATCCCCTGAAAACTCCCCAGATGCTTGGGGGGTCTGTGCCCCTCGATACCTCTCTAGGCCCTCCTGGCTTTCAACGTCCCCATGTGACTTGGGGGAGTCCCCTCCTTCCCTGCCATCTGCAAGAAGGAGACCCAGCCACACTCAGAGTATAGTCAGGGTGGGGTGGTTAGGGACTGGCAGTGTGGCCACACACAGCTGCCGCTCTGTAGACCAGTGCACATCCGAAAAGGTGAAGACGGTTCTCCATGCACACAGCCCACTCTGACCAGGGACTCTTCTCTTCTAGACTAAAATCCATGGGGTTGGGTTTGTGAAAATCCATGCCCCCTGGCATGTGCTCTGCAGAGAGGCTGAGTTTCTGAAACTGAAGATGCCAACAAAGAAGGTTAGTGATGACATTACTATTACAAAATACAAGGGCTGAGGAGATAGCTTGGCAGTCTAAGTGCCTGCCCAGCAAGCACAAGGACCCAAGTTCGATCTCTGGTACTGCATGCCATGGTGGCCCCAAAACCCTGGGTGCTCCGTGCCTGCCCTAAAACCAGGCGTAGAGGCACATACCTCTTAATCCCAGCACTGAGGAGGCTGAGACAGGAAGATCACTACGAGTCCAAGCTATATATGGAGATCCTGTACCAAATAAATACATAAAAATTAATTTTAAAAAATACATTGCCAGGTCTGAATGCCTCACTTGGCTGAAGAAATGTCATTGACTCGAAGCTCTGATCTCCTGTGAAGAACGCTGTGGGCTTTATGGCCACCCCAGGAAGGGCGGTTGGGGGGGGGCAGATGCAGTGAGCTTCCCCTGGCTCCTCCATCCCCATCGTGGAGACTGTGACCCAGTCTTTGGTGGCCTTGACATTCCCACCAAGTCCTACCAGGAGAAGGCCTGAGTGCTGGGCCACCGGAATTGATGATAAATACAGATTCAGTTAAACTTTGAGCTCTGGTGCTTTTATGCTTGTGGGGTCTTGGCTTATTTATCAGATTCAATCTAATTTACATTTCCTAGCTTGCTGGGATTTTTCCTTTCAATCTCTGAAAACTTTATGGCCGAGGAGAGTCTGACGATGGAATGGAGCTTAGCTTTCACATTTACTTGTGGAGGGCTGAGGCCAGGCGCCTCGACACATTGGCCCTGGGCTTCTCCTTAGAAACAACAGTAAAATCTGGGGGAAAGGTTTGTGGAATGTATCGTAATTGAGCTCTTGGCCGGACTTTCCCCAAAGGCTGAACTTTCTGGATCAACTCAAAGTCTGAGCAGGGAGGGGGCATCCTGGCCACCAGGCGCCCTGCGGGGAGGTGGGCACTCTCTGACCTTCCACGAATGGTCCCCATGGCCAGGGCTCGGAAGAGTGATGCAGATCCCTGCTCGGGTCTCACCTGCAGATGTATCACATTAGTGAGACCCGAGGCCTCCTGAAAACCATCAACTCGGTGCTGCAGAAGATCACAGACCCCATCCAGCCCAGGGTGGCTGAGCACAGGCCGCAGACCACGAAGAGGCTCTACTACCCATTCTCCCGGGAGAAGCAGCACCTGTAAGTAGCCCCCACTGCCCACAGATACCACTCTTTGGTTTCCAGCCTCCAGCAGAAAATCCATGTGGGCAGTTCTCCATCCTCCCTCCCCCACAAAAAGAGGAGACTTTGGCCCCTTGTGGGTAAAGTGAGAGCTTTATGGTTGTACCCAGGAGAGTCATAGGATGACTCTAAGGTCACCAATAACTGAAGAATTAGAGAAGTAGTCTTGTCCAGCTTAGTGATACCTAGGAAGAGCCACATGGGCAGGCATCTTGGGATCCCTCCTGCCCAGCTCTATCCCCTATGGGGTTGGTCGACAGCCACACCTTCTGTAGCCTGGGCAGCTGCCAGCCAAGCAGCTCAGGGAGGTGGAATTGAAAACTGTCCCCACAGGGCCTCCTGAGCCCCAGGGACCCACAACCAGCAGTGGCGTTGCCTGGCAGTGCCAACCTTGCTCTGGAACCCTCCACCCTCCCTTGCTCCCACGGGGCAGTGGGGCGTAGCCACCTGGGTCACACACTATCCTTGGGCCTTGCTGAGAAAAGCTGGAGTGTAGGCAGAGGCAACTGGGGGAGTCAGGGGTGGATGGGCCCCTGGACGCCGCCAGCCTCACGGGCGAGAGAGGGCCAGAAGCTTACACAGCTGCCTCACTTTACAACTGGGGCATCTGCCCTACAGGTACAGGGGTTGCCAGGGAGCCCAGTGCTTAACTTGACGCATGGCCAGTCCTGAGTTTAGCGGATGTGTTAGGAAAAGGAAGTGGCCCCCTGCCACCAGCTCCATCTAGAACAGAGGCCCAGACAGTAGAGAGCTGGGCCTTTGGCCTGGACCTTCACAGCCCACCCCACCCCATCTCTCGGCTTGGCCAGGCCCCAGCCACCCTGCACCTCTCCACCTCTCCACCTCTCCTAATGTCTTAGACCAAGTGGCTTTTCTGGAGATTTCCCTCTGCCCTCAGGAAACCTCAGACAACTTCTGCGCCACCCAAACCAAACATCAGGACTAAACCAGTGGCCAGTTCCAGAAAAATCATTTTCAGAACTGATACTGTGTCACAGTAGAGTGGTCCTGTCCCTGTCCCCAACTCTAAAAGCGGCCTGCTGAGAATGTCATCAGGGAGGGTACCCTTGTACCCTGGGGTCTCTTCCTACGACCATGGGTCTCAGCTCTGCCAGATGTGAGGACTAGTGACACAGACTGTTCCCCCTGCCTGGGGATGGGTAGGTCACACCTGGCATGTGGACACAGTTCTATCCATGCACACTGCCTGCTGATGGGGACAGGGTGACTTCTCAGGGCCTGGAACTCCAGAGAACTGCGTCCAGTGAACGGCCTTTCTCAACCCCCGTGTTTCAACAGATTCGACCTGTCTGATAAGGATTCCTTTTTCGACAGCAAGACTCGGAGCACAATAGTAAGTATCACAGTCGGAATCACCTCACCAGCAAGCAGGGCGGCTCCAGGGACAAGGAGGATAATTTCATTTTGGTTAGACTCCTCCGGGTGGAAGCTGGCTCTAATTGTCTGCGACAGAAATAATTAGAATAATGAAACGAGAGGGCAGCCAGCAGCCCAGGGGACAGCCAAGGCCCTGGCCAGCTCAGAGGAGGAGTGTGAGAAAGAACAAAGCCACAGGAAGGCCAGGAGGAGGGGAGCGACACAGTACCACCTTCCAGCAACTGTAGCCTTGTGCCACGTTCTTGGGGGTCCTGCACATGTCATACTGTCTGCCAGAGGAGACTGTGTGGGCATCCATGTGGATCTGCAGCCAGGTTTCTGAGCAAGCAGGCATGGCGTGAGGGCCAGGCAGTGCAGGCAGGGGTGCTGGGTGAGGGGGGTCTATTTCTAGGCCTTTGCCAGATGAGCAAACCAAGGTTGGAAATCTGACCAGGCTACCCTGCCCTATTCAAGGTACTGACTTAATGTTTATCCATCAGCTGCCAACTTGACCACCAGCCAAGCCAGGCTGTGCGTGGCGCAGGACCCAATTTCTATCTAAACAAGAAATTAAGCTGGCAGCCAAGCCATGCTGTCATTCTCTCCGCCTGCCCAGAATGTGCCGCCTGGCCGGGCAGCTGTGCAGGGCTCAGAGGAGGTCGTCCCAGTGCAGATAATGCCCCTCACCACCTCCATCCCAAGACTGGCCGGTGGCCAGCTTCAGGGTGATGGTACAGGGTTCCATGCCCTCAGGGGCACCAGCAGCTGTTAGGACAGGCAGGTCCCATTCACCCTTTGCCCCTTCCATCCTTATGACCTCAGGACAGTCCCCCAGCCTGTATCAGGACAAGGACAATTCTAGCTGGCTCCCCAAAAAGGCATCTGTATACCTCCATTGACTTAGTCATATAGGCTCATGCCAGGTACCAAGTCATTGCTGTGGGTTATTATTATTATTGTTATTAATGGTATAACTAATTTTAGTGATTAGATTACATGATAATAAGCAACAAGGAACTCAGGCAAAATAGCTGTGAGCTTGGAGCTAACGTGTTCACAGGAGCCTCCGTCCCCCCAGATGTTGGCCACTTGGGAGAACAACAGTGTTAACCTGAACT
Source organism: Octomys mimax (assembly GCA_002564305.1). Lineage (NCBI taxonomy): Eukaryota > Metazoa > Chordata > Mammalia > Rodentia > Octodontidae > Octomys > Octomys mimax. The sequence goes on along the minus strand of NDGM011200236.1, from coordinate 30,950 downwards.
GTGCCTCCTCTGTGTCATTGCGACATGAGACAGCTGGGTAGCCAACTGTGTAAACCGAGTCACTCGCCTGGGTTTCAGTGTGTATGGCAGCTCGACTTTCCACATGTTCTGGGGCTGCTAGGGTACTCCCAGGGCAGGGCGCACATTTGTAATTTGCTCTTGCTGTGGGGGATGACCAAGGTGTAGGGAGCATGAGCAGATACGCCATCCTGATACCATCTTTCTGGAAATCTACTCTGAAATTGAACTTGGTCCACAGCTGATAGCGACTATTGTGAACACCAAGTCAGAGAAATGGATTCTTCCCAGACCCATACATATTCACTGAAAGACCCATAACTCTATTTATCTGGGTGGGGGGCACTTTCACTGACTGTCCCTGGAGCCCAATTTGTAAGCAACTATGTGCTCCAGAGGAACGTTGGTGGGGAAAGTTTTGCCCTTGTGTAGCCAGGCCCGATGGCGTTCGAAACAGGTGGCATCCAGAGTCGGGGTGAGACCATTGTTGGCCCAGATGGCGGGCCATCATAGGCCACTCCACTCCTAGCATTGGGGTTGTGCAGTATACAACAGTAAGGCCCAGTGTGCCGGTCTTGGGTTTTAAATGCTTGGTCCATAGACACTAGGGAGCCACATAAGGTTTTGGAGTCAGGTTTTGGATGTGGTCAGATCTGATTTGAAATGATCACTTTGGGAACAGGCTGAGAAGGAGCAAGCAAAAGGCAGAGATGAGGTAACAGTGGTGGTCGCAAGTGGGGACCATGTGTGCATAAAGGGACAAGGTAAGGGTTACAGGAGAATCAGAGCAGGACAGGGCAACCAGTTAGATTGGGAGGGTCAGAGTAATGGAATGAGTAGCTCATTGCTTCCCCAGGAAGCAGTTACTCAGCACCACCTGTGTGCCCAAGACCAGTGGGCAAGGAGGGGACAGGTGGTAACAGGGATAAAGGTCAGAGACAGTAGCAGACAGGCACGGGGCTGTTCCCAGGCCTGGTGGTTACTGTGGTGCAGAGCCAGGTAGATCTGGAGGGGACGAGTGGTTCTGACAGAAGGAACAGCCGGTGCAGAGACCCTGAGACTGCAGAAGAAGGCTTGGAGAGAGAGAGAGAGAGAAGAGGCTAGGGTCACTCACTCACAGTGGGGCAGAGGGACAAGGACAGGACAGAGGTTGGCAGGACCTGGTGACCACGAGCAGGATACCATCTCTGCCCAGGGCACAGGAGCAGCAGAGGCCTCCACCGGGAGCTGCATGCCCTGTAGTGTGTCTGTGAGTTGGGGATGGCTAGTCACATCCTATTCTGCAGATGGTGATGCTAAGGCACAGTGGGCAATGCAGCTTATCCACAATCATAGCAATGGAGCTGGCGCTCAGGGGAAGTTGAGGGCCTGCCACTGAAAACCCTGAGGCCACCGACATAATGTTCCATTTTGGAGCCTGGGGTGGAGCGAGATTGCCTTAGGCAGGCTCTCCCAGGGTCATCCACCACAGTGTGGCTCATAGAACCCCAAGACTTGCCCACACCTCATACCCCATACACTCTGGGCTGGACCCAGGGGCTCCTGCTCCTGCTCATCTCTCAGCAGAAGGGGACGATGTCCCTCTGCTCAGGATACAGGGACAGCTGTGCTGCTTCATGCAGGAGCAGTGCCCAGGGACGCCCACCCAGCTATGGCGCAGCTGGCCGCACTCTGTCCTGCTGTGGGAAGTGAAGGGTCAGATGGGACTCTACAAGGCTCGCTGGCCTATAAGACCCTCAGGACTTTCACCCCACAGGAATCCTAAGCTTATGGCCCACTCCTAAGAAACATCCTCCCTGGGATAGCACAGGTAGCAGCTGTGGGTCACGTCTGAGCAGTAAGGTGCCTACTGTGCACCTGAGGCGCTACGAATGACTGCGTCCTCCTCCCTCTTGTCTCTCTGCAGGTCTATGAAATTTTGAAAAGAACGACATGTACCAAAGCCAAGTACAGCATGGGTAAGGACATTTTTGGGGCTTGAGATCAGCGGCAGTTTCCGAGTGGTAATCTTGCCTCCGAATCATCTCTGTGGGAGGTGGGCAGCGCTTAAAAGCGTTTTGATTTAAGGCTTTGTAACTGTTTCAGACAGGAGGGCCAGCAGCCCTAAGGAAAACCATTCCAGGGCCAGGGCAGATTTATGGCCCAGCACTGTTAAACACAAAGGTGCCCTTTGCTCTGTGGGAGATATCTGTGAGCTGTGGACAGGGTCCCCCGAGGGGGGTAACTCTGGGGTGCTGGACTCTCTTGACCCTCACAATGGGAAGGAGCCAAGAGTCCTCCTGGGGGCCACAGCCCAAGCATCGCTTTGGGGCTTTGGGAACTAGCAACCCTCCAGTGAGGACCATGTACGGTCACAGTGAACCGCCAACCAAACCCATGTAGAGTGGGACCCCCACTCAAGGCTTGCTCAAAGCAGCACCCCCTGACCAGATTCTCCCATATGCTGATACCCCAATCCTGGAAGCTGTCACAAAACCATTCCCGATAGGTTCCTTGAGTCCTGTATAGGATCCTCCCTAAAGAAACTGGATGACATCTACTCTGGCTAATGGCTACAGCCAGACTGCCTCCTTCCCCTTCCTCCTGTAAAGAAGGTTGAGGTGTCTGTCACACACAGACCAGGAGGGGACATGGGACAGCACCTGAGGAAAGCTGCAGTCTGCAGACAGGAGGCCCATCTGCCACCTGGAGAGGACAATGCTCCACCAATGGAAGGCACAGCTCAGGGCAGGGACCAATGAGGAGTGGTCAGGATGCAGGGAGAAGACAGCCCTCCAGGGTTCAGCTGGAGTGCTTGCACCCTGACCACACAACTGAGGGGCAGCAGCAGGAAGTGCTTGCAGCTTGAAGTCTCTAAACTCATGTCCAGGGTCGGCAAAAACTCAGGCTACCCAGGGGTGGGAGGGAGCCAGGAAAACTGTCCTCATCAGTCTGGGCCCCCTCAGACCGAGCCAGAACCTCCAGAATGGGCAGAGAGGGAAGGAAGGGAGCCCAGGAGCTTGGATTTTGAAAGTGCTTCTCTAAGTCACGTCCACAGAGGTGGGGAGGACTTGTGATTCCCAGGGCTGGCTCTCAGGCCTCAGTCTCCCTGTATGCTCCCTTCTATGGAAACCGGTGCAGTTGCTGTGAAGATCTGTAGGATCCGGGGTGGGTAGATCCACATGGCTCTGGGTCCTCCCTAGGGGCACAGGGTCATGCTGTTCCCACCAGTTTCCTGGCAGGGCTGGTTCTCAGCTCCTGGGGATGGAGCAATTGGATAAAACTCCCTCTCCACAGCCCTGCTCCATGCTGGCTGCTCAGCCTAGAGCTCTACTGACGTCTAAGTTCATTCATTCATCTTGCATCAAGGAGTGCTGGACTGCTGTCCCCATCTGGGCTGTGTCCCAGGGGCTCTGTGCCCTCCGTGGATTATGCTCTAGAGGAAGGAAACAAGTGCTAAATAAACATAATCAGAATATGGTTTTGTAGGCTAAGGGGGGCTTGGCAGGAGGCATGATCAGGTAAGGCCTTTCTGGAGAGGGGCATTTACACAGACTTAAAGAAAGAAAATGAAGGATAAGCCTGCTGGAAAGGGCCCATGCAAGGGCCCTGTGGCAGCTCTACCTAGAAGGATTCTAGGAAGAGCAAGGAGGCCCGTGAGCCTGGCTCCCACCTCATGGCCACTTTTTGCGCAGATAAGCTTTTCATTCTCATGTGGCTTCAGCCATGTGCTCCCCTCTCCTCTGGTTTTGATTCCTAAGCATCCCTGGCCATCCCGGATCACTGACCCTAGAGATTTTCTATTTTTAAGGGATCCCTAGAGGTCATTTTTCTGGTGGTGTCAAGGCTTCCCAGGCTGCTGTAAAAAATCTAACACACTTAACACCTGGAAAGCTGCCTCAGCCAGGCAGAGGTTTAGAGAAACTCATCCATCATGGTGGCCCCGGATGTGCTGGAGCAAGAGTGGACTCCTAGGTGCCCTGGCCGTGCTGGTCCCACCTCTCCTTCCCTTCTTTCAGAACCATCCAGCAGAGCTGGGCACAGCAGCCATACCTACTGGCAGGTACAGAACTGATTCTTTTTATAATGTGCCCAGCACAGGCCCTGGGCCAGCAAGCAGAGCCCTGGGCCACTGGGAGCCCTGCACTCGCCTCCAGCGCTTTGTCCCCCAATGCAGCTTTGACTCTTTGAGGCCCTTCCATGTAACTAATAGCCGATGTATAAACAGGGCAAGGAGAGGGAAGAAAGAAGGACTCTGCCCTTCTAAGTAAAAGGCGGAAATGTGGGAAATACGGTAAGTGTGGGGCTTCCTCTTCAGCTTTTCCAATCAACCTAAAACCTAATTCTAAATTGTATGCGTGTTTTCTGACACCATCAATTGTCCCATCCGTACATTTTCTCATGATTCAGCTTTTCTAACCACTTCAAATCCACCTTTCCAATCTGCAGACTTGCCTTCCGGCAGGTGGGGGTAACTGGTGAATCGGAGGATTGGGGGTGGCCGAGTTCAGCTGCAGGCTGCCCACGCCTCCTTCCTCCAGGATGGAATTTCCTCTCGGGGTTTCCTCTGTGTCTTCCTCATCTTGCCAATCGAGCATGTTTTTATCATCTCCTAGTGGATAGCTAAATCGCCCTGCTGCGTCATCCCGGGGGAAGGACCCAGGAAGGTGGCGGGCTCTGTGTAGCCAGGTTCGTTTGGAGTAGAGAAAACTCCTAGTGATTGGGACCACCCTGCAACTCCTCTGGCTTGCAGATACAAGACAGGAAATTTGGCCAGTGCATAATCTCTCTCTGCCTCTGTTTTTAAGGCATCACAAGCCTGCTGGCCAACGGCGTGTACTCAGCCGCCTACCCATTGCACGATGTGAGTAACCTTGACATACCCTTTATCTCTCTGTCACTTGATTCCCCAGATCCCATGGGCCACACCCCCTGGGAGCTGCAATTATCCTGTGGTCACGGCTTCCTGCTTGGCTCTCTCTGTAAATGTCAACTGCACACAGGCCTCCCCTGTTCCCCTGTGTGGGTCTGGGAAGTTGCACACAGGCCCCTCTTTGCTGGCATAACAGTCCCACCAAAACGGAGTGTCTGTGGCGGACACGATGCTGGCTGTATGAGCACCTTGCAGCCAGCTGGTCCACACAATGTTTGCTCTGGCTGGGCTCCTACCCCTGCCCCCGCCCCTGCCCCACTCCACCCTACCCCATCCTGTCCAGCCCAGGGCTCTACATGAGAGCAAGCGGCCAGCTTCCCGAGCTGAATGTCCAACTCCCTCTGGTCTCCCCCTGACAAATATAGCCTGAGGCCATGGCTTGGGGTGGAAAGAGATGGAGATGATGATGCTGTCTTCTGTTGTTTCTATGGAAATGGGGGCTGGAGTTCAGCAGGGCACTAGGATCAGGGATTAGGCCCTGGGGCCTGAGCACTGTGGGAATCCCAGACAGAGGCTCTCTGGAACTTTCCAAAAGATGGCAAAAACTGAAAACCCAGAGGCTGGAGGGAGGGAGCAAGGATGAGTCTGGAAGAATGGTGAGGCCCAGAGTCCAACCTGCCCATTCACTGTCAATAGCCTTGAGCAGAATCAGCCCCTTGGTCTCCCTGAGCCTGGGTGTCTCCGTCTATGGGTTTGGACATCTTGCCCTGACGGACTGCCGAGGCAGCAGTGGTTTTGGGTCAAACAGAGAGGAAAGGGCTCTGAGGAAGAAAAGCTGGACTGTGCCAAGGTGGGTCCAACAGGGCACCACCCAGATGGTCCAGGGGGAAAGATGTCTGGCTGATCTGCCAGTATCACCCTGTCCCTCTCTGCTTGGGGCCTCCTCTGCACTATCAAGCTGGGCTCTGCCCCTGCACCTATGCCGTACTGCCTTCCACACTGTTTTTCTCTGCCTACCCCCAGCAGACAAAAGCATCCATGCCAGAGCTCCCTTTTCCTTTTTCCTTCTTCCCTGGCTCTGTTGACTTCCCCTTCCTCCACTATGCTTCTCATGCCCCTGGCCCACAAAGACACCACTATCCAGCCACCTTTCATGACCCCTGGCAAGAAGCTGGGGCACAGAAGCCGTGTGTTTCAGGACCTCTTGCCTGCTTGGAGTCAGCCTTGTGAGTCTCTGAGGGGAGACACGAATGTTCCCAGGTGCCTGCAGTATGCCTGTGGAAGACTGTGTGTGTGTGTGTGTGTGTGTGTGTGTGTGTGTGTGTGTGTGTGTGGCAGGAGCTTGATTTTGTCCAATCCAACACAGGCACGGAGACTCAGAAGTTCAGTAATTTGCCCACAGGGGAGCTGGAGACAAAAGCAATACCTGGTTGTTACTCTGCCACTCTGTTCCCTGGAAGTGCCACTGCCTCTTCCTCCTCTGGAGGAAGCTGCATGCACCATCATCTTGGCCCTCACCACTGCATTTGTCGGAGGAATCCATTCTGTCAGCAGCTTAGATGCTCTGGACAATACTCCCTGACCCCTAGGCCCACTGCCTGACACAGTTCCCCCAAAGCACCTCCAGTATCACATAGGGCCACGAATGCTTCTCAATCAGCGCTGGACCTGACCCATGCGCAGGGAAGCCTGTGGTGTGAAATCCCACCTTAAAGACAGAGAAATGGGCTCAAGGTACTAGGGCAACTTGCTCAGGAACATAGCCAAAGAGTTAAACCCAGAAACTCTGAACTGGGGCTTCCTGCTTCCTTAGGGAATAAAGCATTATCTACCCATGGGTTTTCCATAAAGCTGAAGGGTACATGCCCTGTGAAGGACCAAGGCTGATGTTTAAATATATGGAGAGGCAGCTCCCTGGGAGCCCAACTGTGAGCGCCCCATACCCTTACTTAACAGAGCAAGATGCAGGGTTGCCCAGTTCTCCCTCTGCATTCTCTGCATCTGGCACCTCCACTTGTTCTTCATCTGTTCTATCTGCATGGCATCTCCCAGCCCCTTGCTCACAGTGTTCATTCATTCATTCATTCATTCATTCATTCATTTATTCATTCATTCAGCAAGAGCATCTCCCAGGCCAGGTGCTGGGAGCTAGCCAGAAGAGCAGCTACTGAGGTTGTGTGTGGTGTAAGAGCCCTATGTTCTGTCCAAGACCCTGAGCAGCTCTCCCATAATTAGGCTGTGAACTGCAGAGAGAACTTTGACACTGCTGTGGCTGCCCAGGGGCTTCAGTGTCTTCCTTCCCTGGTTGGCATATGCCTACTGCAAGCAAACCAACCTCTGGTGTAAGAGTTGCTGCTGGAATCATGAGGCAGTCTCATCCATGGAAAGAAGTGCTGGGATGTGCCCAAAGGACATAGGGGGCAGCAGGCCATACTATTTTCAGAACACTTGACTCAGAGACATAATGTTGTGTCTTGTTTGGGTACATAGCTAAGTCTTCCCCACCTCAGAGGGGTTATTAGGGCCATGAAAGCTGCTAGTGAATGGAGAGGACCCCAGGTAGATGACCCCCCAAGACGCCCAGAGCTGTATATGCTGAGTGATTCTCAAGACCAGTGAGCTGGTCTAGCTACATTCACACTGCACGGAACCTCTTTCTTCGTGTTCCTCCTTAGTGATTTCTATCAAAGGTTCACATCTGGGCTCTCTTTCAGCCTTTGCCTTCTTTTCCTTTGAACTCAGACCTGGAAGTGAGTCAAACTTAGCTATGTGCTGGGTGCACTGGATCAAATATACAGTGATCACATAAAGTGAGACACTTGAGGATAAAAGGAGGGGACGCCATCTGGGCGGGGCTAGGAACAAGGCCCAGGGTGTCCTCTCAGGGCAGAATCTAGGTTCCCATGATTGGTGCAATTCTTCCTGTCCTGAGGAGTCCCCTTTCTTCCCAAGGCTGTGGCTTCCCCTGAGGTCTTCTGGACCCCTCCCTGCCCATCCAGAAAGGAGGGTGGCTCCAGCCATCCTGATGGTGGACAGACAACAACAGGACTTTGGTAGCCAATTCTGACAGAGGACACCTGTTTCTCCCACTGCATGAAATCTTGACCCAGGCTTGTTGTGATCTCTGTGTCCAAAGGTGGCCAAAGGGCTCTGAAAATGCTCTGAATATGAGCTTTTCGGTAGTCGCATGGCACAGTAAGAGCTCCCCTTTGGTCTTGTTCGCAGGGAGACTACGAGGGGGACAATGTTGAGTTCAATGACAGGAAGGTAAGTTGCCATGGAGCAGCCCTTGGGCTGTGGGCTGCAGTGGGCTGGGGGCTGGGTGGAGCAGGAACCTGACTTTTTGCCTGCCTGGTCTCTCTTGGGTTGCTTGGTCTAGGTTTTCAGTGTGGCCCCACAGAGGACCATTGCTCTCTCTCACACTCTCAACCATTTTTTGGGAGAAAAGTCTCAACCTTCACACTTAGCAGGAGATTGTTACTGTGTGAGAGGAACAGAATCCTCAGAGCCTTGCTCCTTCCACAGTCCTTTCTCCACCAAGCCCAGCCAGGTGAAAGAAACCCTACCTTCAGGGTGTCTGAACCGTGGTCGTGATGGTAGTGGTCCTGGAAGGCCTCTGGCCCAGTCCCACAGTGCTCCAGGTGCACAAACTTGGGACCCACAGTGGCCAGGGGCACAGAGAGCCCCTGTGGAAACCTGCCCAGTGGTATGCAAGCCAGTCCTCTAACTTGTCTGCTCTGGGGTCTTTTTGAATGGGAACGTCACAGAGCCGGCGTTCCAAGGGACATTCTTTGGGAGACACTAAGTGATCCTGTTCTTTAGCAGTTGTTGTCCTCATCTCTCCAGTGCTCGGTTACACTCTTCAGCACCTAGAAAGCTGCCCGCATGAACGTTTGCTCTCCCATCCTTAGACCTTGGCTTCTCCTGCCCCTGACATTCATTCATTCATTCATTCCCTGCCTCCTGCCCTACGCCCACACCCAGCAGCAGCCTGCAGCCAGCACCCACATATGCCACTCCCCGTGCCCCAAAGAACCCTCCCTCTGGACAGCTCTCCCAGGCCCCCACTGGCACTGCCTCTGTCCCTTTGTAGATTGCCTGCCAGCAGGTGGTAGGAGAAGCAGCTTCCTGGAGACTTTTACAATGATGGCCTTGTCCCAGCTCCCAGAGCCCAGAAACCTCTGTGGATGGAATGTCCTTCGTGTTCAGCCTCTCTCCATCCCCCACAGTGTTTTTAAATCTTTGATGCTTGCTACAACTTGCCTGCCCCGGGAACCCAGCTGAAGATGCTATCTGATTGAGGACAAAAATGACATATTTGGTTATTTTTAGTGTAACATCTGGCATTTGAGACCCTGTGACTTGTCAAACTCCCCCATCCAATACTGTTGGAGAAGCACAGTCCTCGCCACGACCTGTCCTGGCCAACTCTGGCCTCAGAATCCATCCCCCTCAGTTCCCCTGTGCCCCTGCCACTTGGCTAATGCCCTTCCTCCACCTAAAAATATTTCTTCTGTGGACATCAGCCCCACCTCCCATTGGCTGGCTTCAGTCCTCTGACCCCTTGATCCTAAGCTGGGCCCTCTTCCCAACCTCCAGCCATGCTGGCTGCCTTTTTAAATTTCAAGATGGTTTAGCTGATGGTCACATCAACAGCACATCTGAAGCAGGTACTTATGCAAGAGATGTTTACTGACTTTTTCTGTGTGTCAGGCCCAGCTGTTATCCTCTACTTGGAGTATGCCTACCCCAATTAAGTTCATGCCCCAGCAAGGAGTACAGGGTCCAGTCCATGGGATAGTTTCAAGGTTAATGGTGGATGGATGGATGGATGGATGGATGGATGGATGGATAGATGAGTGGATAGATGGATGAGTGGATAGATAGTGATGGATGAAAGAGGGGAAGGAGGGAGAGAAGCAGGGAGGATCAGATAAATGTTGTGACCTAGCTCAGAGTCTAGAGAATATCTTGTTCTCCCCAAAGGCCATACTTTAAGCGACTTGGTTCTGAATTTGTTGCCACTGCCTTGAAGCACAAGGCTGAGGTTTCTCTATTACTACTCCTGTCAGAATCAGGAGCCCCAGATGAGATGCCTGATGCCAGATTTCTTGCAAGACCAAAGGAAAGTGTAGCAAGCACAATTTCTGCACACAGATGGAGGTTGGCTGGGGATGAGCAGGCAAGAGGCAGGTCTGGCTGAGGCCACCTTATCAGTCCTCCTTTGGGATCGCGAGCCTCGGGCGTGTTCTGCCTGCCTGAACTAAGCTTGTGAGCAGGCCCTCACCCAGGGATGTATGTGCATGCGCAGGAGTCCCCCTGGGCAGTTGTGATTCCTCCTTCCCAAGCTATAGGAGACTGGGCTAGCCTGGGCCCCATACAGCAGGGACAGCTGAGACCCCAGGGTCCTATAGCTGCCCAGTTCAACATGGGGCGGAGCAGGCCTCTGTGCCCACCTGGAGAAAGTCCTCTATGACCTTGCAAGCCTCACCCTGGGACCTCAGCCTAGTCTCTTACAGCTGCTGAGAGCCAGCAGCCTTTCATTCAGTAACTGCTCACTGAAAACCCATGACCCACCCCAGGACCCATCCCAGTCACCGAGGATGGGAAGGAACAGATATACCTACCTGGTCCTCTGTCCAGAGACCAACGTCACACACCTGTGCAGGCCTGCAGCAGTGCACAGACCAACCTGCCCCAGAATGTGGAGCTCAGAGAGCTCAGCTGGATCCCTCTGGGTGCAAGGGCCCCCGCTAGCTGGTTCTCAGCCCACCCACCCCAGTGTCTGGCTCCTCCCTCTGTGCACTGAGGCTCACACAGGTCCTTGCATTCCTTCCTGGGGAGCAATGTTTCATTTCTGCACACCGAGAGCCCAGGGTGTTGGAAATTCTCTTCTTGCAGGAACAAAAGTCCACTGTGGTCAGGAGTTACATAGAAAGCCACTCAGGGAAAGATTCAAGCAGGGCAAAGCCCAGGGTTTTCACAGTGAGGTTCCCTCATAATGTACTAAAATGTATTTTGCTCTTTTAAGTAATTTTCTTCCCTGCTTCTTCGGGGCATGTGTATTGACTTTGGATGAAACACAGCACTTGGGCTCACTAGCATGTTATTTCTGAGAGCCCTGGAAGGAGCCCCCGCGACAGGGAGAAACTTTGCAGGGTCCATTCCTGGGTCTCGCTCCACACTTGGAGCCGGGGCCACCCACAAGCTGCTTATGGCTCCTGGAGTTGCTGAGACTCACTAGAAGGAATTTTTGGCCATCAGCTTGAAATCTTTGTTTTTTGTTTTTTGCATTTTTTTAAGGGAAGGGTCTGCAGAGTGTTCAGGGTCTCACTACTAGAATGGACTCATAGTGAACTGCCTGTTTACTACCTCCCAAGAGCTGGGATTACAGGCATGCTCCACTACACCCAGTCTCAATTGCCATCTGAACACGTCCCAGGGGTGGGGCTAGCACAGCAGGCGGGGGGATCAAATCCCTGGCCCATGTGCCTGCTTGCAGGCACTTTAATCCACTGAGCTATTTGGCTGGCCCTTGGGATCTTCGAAGTCAGTGAAGGACAGTGTCCTAGTCAGCTCAGGCTCCAGGGGCCAAGTAGCACCAGAAGTCCAGGGTCAAGGTACTAGCCCACTCAGTCCCTGCTTGCAGACAGCTGCCTTCTGGCGTGATCCTCATATAGAAGGAGAAGGATCTCCTGGGTCTCTTCCTCTAATAAGGCCACTGATCAGGACCCTTGATTCAATCCTGCTCATCTCCTAAGGGTCCTATCTCCAAACGGTCACATGGGGCCAGGGCTTTTGATGTTCTTGTATCCCCATAGGAGATCTGATTCTAGGAGACCAACCCCTTGCCATGTTTTAAATTTCAGTGTTGCCAAGCACACTATTTCTGGGAGGCTGACGCAGGAGGATTATACTGTCAAACCCAGCCTAGGCAATTTAGCAACTTAGTGAGACCCTATTTCAACATTAAAAAATATTTTTTACTAAAAAAAATTTAAGCATCAGGGAGAAAGGACACATGCAGAGTGAAGAGGCAGGGACCTGTGGTGAGTCCATGTGGCCATCCCAGCGTTGCCTCCTGCCACCCTGATTCCAGCAGAGAAGGGCTGACTGAGGAAGTATCCAAATGAGAGGGAGGACAAGTCCCCGGTAAGGTGTGTGCAGCTGGCGCAGAGCCTGGATGTCTCCTCCTGCAGGTGGCAGTTCCCAAGGACAGCCCTGAGCTTCTCTTCCACCCCGCCCAGTTCATCCACATCTATGGCACCCCCACTGTTCACTTCGGTGGAGGCGGGGAGGGGGGGAGAGTCTGGCCTCTGCCACCTTCTCCCTGGTGCAGCCTGGCTCAAGGACTGGGCTGTGGGTGTGGCTGCAGCTCCGAGTCCTGTGCCGTGGCGCACGGCCCACTGGTGGATTTCAGGAACAGCCATTCATAGGTGCACATTCAGGGAGGGGCAGGTTTGGTGCATAGGGACCTCTCCCTATTTGTCATTTGGGATCTCAGATGTTATCCATATGAGCTGCTCCGATGTCCCAGGCTCTGGAGACAGTCTGCTACCCAGCACCACCCTCCGGGGGCTTGGAAAGAAATCAGGAGGGGCCTCACCATGCCAGAACCTCAGACCCTGCATTTGGATGGTAGCTGTACTCTGAGAACAGGTTCAGAGCTGGGCAGAGGGGAGCAGCCCTGGGCCTGGGGTAACTGTGGCCCCTGGAGCCCCCTGCCTCCTCGTGGCCCCTCGGACTCTGTAACTGCCACATATGGGGAGGGGTCCTCTTACCCAGCAGTCCTGGCACAATGTCATTCTCAGGATACCTCTGTGTGTTCACACAAGGCTTCCAATCCTCCAAGCTCATTACTGTCCCTGCCAGAGCCTAGGGGGGTGGCAGGGTGTGTGTCACTTTCATTTATGCCACCAACGCTGTTAATCAGGCAGCCCATCTCCAGAGATAGACCTCCAGCTATCTTTGCATCCCATGAGAGTTTATTTTTCTTTTCTTTTCTTCTTTTTTTTTTGCCATTGATGTGTCTCCGCTCAAAACCACGATGGTTTCGCACCCTTTATAATGATTTGGTATCTGACCAGTGTAACCGAAAAACCCAAAGAGAAAGCATGGCGATGGCAGGCCTTCCAGGTCACATTGCAAAGAGCTGAGATTCCTCCATCTGCCAGGAGCACCTTCCCCACCCCCACCTTCACTGTATGTGCAGGCTCACTCTGGCCAGCACACAGCCCGCTCTCACCAAGGGTTTGCTGAATGAATGAGTGATGTGGCAATGGCCACAGCACCACTGCACTCTGAGGGGAGCGGCCTCAGCATAGGACCCTGTCACCAGTTCCTCACACTTCTTCCCTCCAGCTTCTGTACGAGGAATGGGCGAGTTACGGGGTCTTCTATAAGTACCAGCCCATCGACCTGGTCAGGTGAGTGGGGCCCATCCAGCCAGGCATCTCAGACAGCGAGAAGCAGGTCCCTGGTAAAATGTCAATTAGGTAGAGGCCCTGTGTGTTTCAACCACTGTGAATATTCAGCTCCCCAGGGACCTGTTGGGACTCGAAGGCTGAGTGGGAGGGTCTGGGCAATGTTTATTCGCAGTTACTGGGAGACGGATACTTTCCATCACATTCACTGTCTCCCAGTCAGTTTGCTGTCTGGCCTGGCCCTGGCATCGTAGTGTAGTGGAGGGGAAGAAAAGAGCTGTCTTGGGGTTTGCCAGGGTTTGGGAGCAATCTAGGACCACCTCCCTTGCCACAAGGCAGGATGGAGGGCTGCCAGCTTGGGCAATGCGTCCTGTGGGGACTTGCATACCAGTGTTTGGCTCCTAGAAATCCATGTAAGCCACAGAGGTGCCAAGGTGCTTAGTACAAGGAGTGACTGGTTTTCTTGGTAGCTCCATGCCAAGGTTCATTCCAGTCCTTACCCCAAGCAGGGCCAACAGCCTCAGGGACATGTGCCACTAGTATCACAGGTGCACGAGCACCCACCTTCCCAAAGCACAGGAGAATCAGGGTGGGGATGTGTAGGAAAGGCAGAGAGCACCCCACACCTGATGAGGTGTCCTGGAGCCCCATTCTCTGCTTCTTGGGCAACAGAAGCTGTGGCACCAATTTGAGTTGTTCCTTGCCAGGGAGGGCAGGTGACATGGTTTTCCCCATGGCTTGGAATAATAGTAAGCATGTCTCTGGCTTTGCTCTGGGTGTAGAAAGTATTTTGGGGAGAAGATTGGCCTGTACTTCGCCTGGCTGGGCGCATACACCCAGATGCTCATCCCCGCCTCCATCGTGGGAATCATCGTCTTCCTGTACGGATGCGCCACGGTGGACCAGAACATCCCCAGGTAGGCGGCAGCCCCTCTGCATGGCTCACACCCCCTTCCTGCTCCAGAGCCACTTTTCTTACTGCAGGGACGTATTCCATCAGGACGCTGACCCTCAGCCACCTCCTGTGCACATGCCGAGCCTCCAGAGAAACCCTATGCTGGGCCACAAGCTGTCAGAATGAAGTGCTCATATAGGCATCCTTGTTGGGCATGGTCATCGAAGGGTGTTGTGTGTTTTATATCCAGGGAAAGATAGAAAATGAATACCAGACCCATTTTCATGCTTTGTTGTTGTTGTTTGCCTGATCTATGTGATGTTTCTTCACTATATGATAAGAGAACCCCTTGAGCTATCATGCAGTCGAGAAGAGAGACTGATGGCGGGGAGCTTGGTGCAGGCTGGGGTGTAGGCAAGGCCATCTCCACCTGCCCAGCCTGCCAAGTGGCACCCGCTTCCATCATACCCAGGGCCCCAGAGCATCTCATGGGCAGCCTCAAACAGTGCCATGTAGTCCATCAGCTCTTAGTAAGGAGACCCCATGTGCCTTCTGCCAGTTATTTAGGGTCAGGTCAGACAACAAGGGCTCCATAAAATAGCCAAGACTTCAGAAAATAGCCGGCTCATTCATGACTGCTGTTCTCTCCAAGTCCACATCGTCCTTGGTAGGGCTCTCCATCAGCGGCTGCTAAACTGAGGAGCCCCGGGTGCGCGCGTGTGCGCATGCGTGCTTGTGCGTGCGAGCGCGTGTGTGCGTGCGTGCGTGCGTAGACGTGCATGCATGTGCACGCACTTGGGCCCCAAGCTGTCGGGGATGCCTTGCCAAGCAGCAGGCACTGATGTTCATCTGGTTCCTTCCATGTGTACATCGCTGCGCCAGGGACCCGAAACCCTAACGGGGAATCTGAGCCAGCCCTGTCTGGCAGAGGTCATGGTCTCCGAAGAGTCCTAAGACAGCCGCTCAGGGACTTTTGTAGCAGTCCCGCCAAGTATCTCCAAAGTGGCGCCATAGTTTGGAGTATTTGTCACTAGTTTGGGTCAGTACAGAGCCAGTGAGTCCTTGCACTGGAGAAGCTGGTTCTTAGCCGTCCAGTAGAACTATATCCGGTCAGTTTTTGTTTAAATGATTTAGGACATGAATAACACCTCAAATATTTCACCCACCCAGAATCAAAGCTCTACAGGCCTCTGGCCGCAGCCCCATCAAGTGCTATTTTGGTCCTACGCAGGAGAAATCTTGTCCCTTTGTTTGTTCGGGTGGTGTGAGGTCCGCGCACCGTAGGTTTGCCTAAGGGTAAAAATCAAAGGCCAGACTTAGAGGAGAGGTTAAGGCTGGCTTTGCCGCAGAGCTCGAAGCCTTAGGAAAATGGCAAGTAGAATTGATCCGGGGAGCCCCCATCTGCCTCCCTCCTGAGGGGAGGAAGCCCTGCCAGCCCAGGGTGTGGGCTCCTGAGAAAGGCCACCAGGATCCTCTTGACAGTGCCAGTTCTGCCGCCTTCTGTCACATGGTCAGACACTCAGACAGCAGTTGGTGCCAGAAACAAAGCCAGGGCCCAGGCTGTCCCAACCCCCAGCACTGCCTGGTTAGAATTTTGTATAGAAACAGACATCTGGTCCCCCCAGCATCCGTCCAACAGGAAGGCCAGCAGCCAGTGTGGTGCCATCTTGCTGTGCATTGCTCCTCCTACCTTCCCTGAAGAATAGACCTTCACTCTCCTTGTCTTTATGTTGGCTGAGTTAAAACCAGCAGGCAAAGGCTTATTGTCTGGCTGGTAGTGTTTGCATTGGAAGCGGAGGCAGGGAGGGAGAGGCCATCAGGCCTCTGCCCCACCCCCAACAAGGCAGTCCTTTTGGGTTGCCTTTCTCCCACCATGCCCTGGTCCCCTGCAGGAAGAGTTCGGGACATCAGAGATCTCCTGAACATGCCAGGCACGCATGTTGGTTTGTTTCATCCTCCTGACAACCCAGATGTTGCTATCAGCACCACCATCCGGCAGACAGGGAAACTAAGGAGTACAAGTTAAGAAGCACCTGCCTGCCCCACTGGAGCACACTTCTCCCACTGGTTGTCTTGCCTGCTGCCTGCCCCGTCTCCTTCCAGGCACATGCACACAGATGTGTTTGGACGCCCACCTCCCCCAGCACTCCAGGGCAGTGACCTTAGTTGCTGTTAGCCTTTCCTCCACCTTTTCCCTGTCGGACACCGCTCCGAGCAGCACAGTGTAGCACACATGCCATTCTGAAATAGACATGCGGAGCCACAACTAAAGGACCAGAGCTGAGCCAGGATGCCCTCCTTGGTGGGCACCGAGCAGCAGCATCCCCCAGAGCTGGTGGCAGATGTTTCTAAACCCCAACTGCCAGGCACTGGTGGGGTGTGATTCTGGAATAAGTATATGCATATCCAGAAATCTAAAAAGACAAAACAGCACCCACTTTGGCTGTGTCCCAGATGATTGTCTAACCCCTGGGAATGAGCCTCCTGCCTGAGCAGCTATTTATAGATCAGGATCTGATCCAAACTCACAGGAAGGAGAGTTGAGGGAAGGTCACAGTTGGAAGGGCCGTATTCTGGCCCCTCTTCCTCATTTTCCAGGAAGAAAGGCCAAGTTGGAAGCTAGAGGACTTTCCAAAGGGACAGACTATAGGACAGCTTGTTAAGCACCCCTAGCCCAGCCACCTGGCCTCAGCAGGGAACCTCTGTGGCCCCAAGAGCAGTTCTGTGCATAGGCCTTGATGAATCAAAGACCAGGGTTCAAATCCCATTGTGCTGTTGGCTCTGAGGAAATTCCTTTCCCTCTCTGGGCTCCTCTCCCTGTCTGCAAAGGTGGGGTTGTAGTACAGTACTGTGGTCCTCAGTGCTCCTGTTCACCCCTTGTGGCCTTTCAGCCTCATAGGATGGTGCCTGAACAGGGCTTCAGGTCTCATGCAGCTCCCTGCCCTGCTGTGTGTGGCTGCCCCCTGGATGGCTGAGTCTCCTCAGCCTGGACATCTTGAAGACATCTTCCTTCCATCCCAGCACATTTTCTGTGCCACCTGAGAGCCTAGGATGCCCAGTGGTGATCATAGCTGGAAGCCCAGGTTGCACCACAGGGCAGCTACCTACCAGAACAAAGGGAGCTGCTACCTGGCAGTGCTCAGCCCAGCCAGCGCCTGTCCTGCCATAAGGGTTCCGCAAGCATCGGGGCTCTCACTGGCTTTCATTGTCTGCCTCCCTCCATGTCCCAGCACCCAGCTACATGATATCCATGAAAAGATCTAAACTAGTTCCTTGGTTCAGTTAAAATGGTGCCCAGTGATGAGAGGGAGGTTGGTGGGGACACTTGGCTCATGGGAGGCAAGGCACAGACTGTGAGCGTCACCACCTGGGGTCAGCCTGGAGGAAGCACTCAGCTTCCCTCCTGCGTCAGGAGGGCCTGAATATATCACAAACAGAGTCAGTTACAGATTCCCCAAGACCCCTGCAAAATGATATCACGGGGCCCTTACTCAGACACCATGAAGGATTTTAAGGCAGCGAGCTCCGGGCCTCACACTAAACCTCAGGTCCTGTGGCCAAAGCTCAGGTTGGGGACAGCATGATGTCACATCTATGAATCTGACCCTGGGCAGCACAGGGGGACAAGAATGACTAAAGCCAGCTGATGTGCCTCACTATCTCTGCTGTGGTATGAACTAGGGGCCTTTGTCACCCCAGCATGGCCCCAGGAGGTATCCTATCCAAGTGACAGGGACTGAGGGCCACCCTTCTCTTGCAGCATGGAGATGTGTGACCAGAGGTACAACATCACCATGTGCCCCCTCTGTGACAAGACCTGCAGCTACTGGAAGATGAGCTCAGCTTGTGCCACAGCCCGTGCTAGCCATCTCTTTGACAACCCAGCCACCGTCTTCTTCTCTGTCTTCATGGCCCTGTGGGGTAAGCGAGGTCACCAGTGGTGACACGGTGCTGTGTCACTGGTTCTGTCTTATGGATCCATAGTGGGGTTTGCTGTGCTGCACCCAGACTGAGGTGAAAATAACCTCCACACCACCAGGTCTGTGGTGATCAGACACCTGGGGGTGTTATTCTGACCCTGCCAAGAGCCAGCTACCCCTTGGGACAGCCCAGGAGGGTGCTTTGCTCTAAGACACTGGTGGCCTGGGCCATCAGCTCAGGATGGCAGCTGTTTTAGAACATGGTGACCAGGGCTCTGCAGCCTCCCCTGCCGCGCTGGCCATGCTGACCATGATCCTTGCAGGCCAGGCCTGGGCACACTGTCTCCTTAGTTCCTCATGGCCTCCCTGATAGCTTCCTATACCCATTCTCACACAAAGAAACTGAGGCACAGAGAGGCCATGAATGTTCTGGGGTTGCCCAGCTCTTGAGCAACAAAGGCAGAGGCACGTTCACATGCACACCTACACACACATGCACATATTCCCCAGCAGCTCTGGAGCAGCAGCCTGTGCCACCGTTAGATGCTTCTTCATTTTAGTGTCCTCTCCCTGACACAGAGCCTAACACGTACAGGGCAGCAAGTGCACAGTTGTGAAATAGAAGGAAGGAAGGAAGGAAGGAAGGAAGGAAGGAAGGAAGGAACCCTATAGTTCCAAACCCCGTGCCCTAAACACTGGGCCATGACCAGGGCTTCTCTTTCCCAGGGAGCCCAGCCCCAGTCCCCTCTGGCCCCCGACTCTGGCTTTAGGAGGCAGGAAGCCGGTGAGGGGTGGCTGCTGCCTGTCCAAAGTGTCTGTTCTGCACACAGGACTCATCAGAGTGCTGACCTGCTGGGCATTTGAGATTTGTGCGGTCGATACCTGCAATGTCCACACTGGTTCTTGGGGCCCTGGTCCTCTATTTTGGAGCCCCTGGGCTAATAGGTGGGGCCAGGCAAAGAGCACAGGAGGGGAAGGTGGGAAGTCAGGAGGGCTCCTGTGAGAGGGGTGAGGCCCTTGGCTGAGTTCTGAAAACATGGCAGGGTGGTACTTGTGGCAGAAGAGCCGGTGGAGAGAGGCCAGGAATCAGCCCTGCTGGCTTCCTAGAGTCTGCCTGGTCCCTGCTTCAGGGCACACTCCTGGGGCAGAAAGAGCTCCAGCTCTTTACCACCTGGGTGCCCATTGGGCACGCAGACACTATGGTAGACCAAAGTGGATTGCCTTGCATGGCTCTGCGTGCCTTGCCGTCTGTGTGACCTCTGTCCATGAACATGAGATGCACTCCATTCTTAAGTGAAAACAATGTGTTTCTCAGAGATGCGCCTGAGTCCCTGAGGTCCAGGCCCTAAGATTCCAGCTCAGGCTCCTCGTCACCGAGGGGCAACTGCTCAGCGCTGCTGACTCCTCAAGTTGGGGTTAGACTGGGGAGATAGGGCCGGATCTGCAGCTGGTCCAAGATGGCTATGGAGAGGGCTGAGCAAGCCTGAGGCCCAGTGCTGGTCTGTGGGCTGCACACCCCTCCCTGCCTGTCCCTTGGTACCTGCATCCTTCCCAGCAGAGCCCAGCAGCTTCTCCTGCTCCAGAAACCCTGTCCAGTCTGGGGTGTTCTCTGTGGATGCATAAGAGAATTTTCAACAAGGCATAGGTGGCAGAAGAGCTGGGTTTCATGACCATGTGGCCCTGACTTCCCGCACTGGGCCTGGGTGTGGCTGCCCCGTGCAACAGGGAGGCATCAGGAGAGCAGGGCGCAGAGAACCTGGCCTGCCCTCACCTCCCACTACAGCCCTGGCAGTGGGGCTGGGTCCCGAGCCAGCTGGGTGCCAGTGAGGGTGTGGGTCAGGGCTTCCCAGCAGATGCTCACAGCTAGCTGTCTCCCCAGCTCACTGGGGAGTGGTCAGGAGGCCTTTTTAGAATCCCTTTTGCATGGCCTTCTTCTTGTCCTAATAGCACTATAGACCCTGGCACTCTGTACTGGAAGGTCATGTCCATCAGAGCATCTCCATGGGGGGCCCAGGCAGCTCTGCTTCCCTATACCGGGTCCCTAGATCCCTGTGAGGCTGCTGAGCCAGCACGCACAGGTGCCTGTGGATAAACGTTGCCCTCATGGAGCCAAGCCACCCCAGCCACGAGGACACACAGTCTCAGCAAGGCTAGCACACCGCCAGCACTCAGCACCATATGTTGTCAGGGCCACCTCATCATATTGGAGTGCTGTGAGAGCTAAATGAGTCCTATATCTCCCACAGCGTGCCTGGCACTTAGGAGGTATTTATCAACCAGTATTGATGGAGTGTGTCACATGTCTGGCACCCCAACAAATCATGGGAAGCAAAAGCTGATGCATCCAGTCCTCCTAAAGCTCACCAACCAGGATTCCAAGGGGACAGAATGTGCAAAGGCCCTGTGGTGAGATGCAGGCCCAAGGAAGGAATCCATGGGAAGAGGCAGGAAGATGCTGAACCATCCTGGAGAAGCCAGCAAGGACGCACTGTGAAGAATTTAGTGTTCTTACAAGGAGAAACTGGAAGCCAGGACAGGTCACCACTGTGTCCAGGATGTTTTCCTGTCTGATACCTGAGGCAGGGACTATAAATATAAAAAGAAGCCTGAGTGATGATTAGGAAGCAGTTAGCGCTGACTGGAGAGGCAGCTGTGCCTTTGCTGGAGACCACTGTGAACTCTGGAAGAGACTGCAGTCCCCACCTCGAGATGTAACACCTCTTGTCTGTGGCTACATGTCAGAAGAAGACATTTAGTCCTACAGTGGGGGGCAGAACTCAGGAAAAGTGGCTGAACCAAAGGCACAAGAGAGGCAATGGGAGCCTCACCCCACCTTCCCTCCCTGGCCCTGGAAGTCCCTGACTTTGTCCCCTCACTTCCCTCTTTCACTGTTTAAAGTTCTGTGAGGAGCCACCCCAAGGCCCGGGTCATGGCTCCTCCCCATAAAGAGCTGCATGGCCCACAGTGCTTTCTGCCAGTGCTCACCTTCCACTCCAACACAGGATGCCCTGGAGGTGCCCAGTGCAAGTCATGCCCTCCTCAGGGGCTGACCACCCAGCCCCACCTCAGCCCTGGAAAGAGGGCAGCCCACTGCGGTTCCCATGTCCCCTGCAGAGATGTCCACTGTCAAGGGGCTCTCCACCCTGGGTAGAGGTTTCTGGGAGCTTGTGGAGGCCCAGCTCCTGGACCCTGGGGTATAGCTCAGAGGTAGAGCACACAGGTGACAATCACCACTACCAAAAGCATGCAGACTCCTAGGCACCACGCCTGACCTGCTAAGTTGGGGCCCAGAGCCTTGAGTGCATGAACAAGCTCGGAGTTGCCCTGTGCTTATGGCTATCTGGGGCTTCTGATCCATCCGTGGCCCAGTCCTCTCTCTTCCCACCCGTCCCTCTGTCCAGATTTACTGCCAGTCCATCTGCCTCATTCCTGGAAGTGGCTTCACTGCCCTCCCCCATCTTTGAGGTGGCAACATTAATGGTGCTTCCCGGTCCAGTTGCTGGAAACACAGAATGAGGTGTGACATAGGACATGCACAGGTTGAGCATGCATGCGCAGGAGCTGGTGTGTGTTCCTCCTGGCTCGTATAAATGGGCGTTGGTTTTTTTTTTGTTTTCAAATGTGGAGGACACATAGCCGGGTCTGGGAGACTGGGTTGGGGTTCAGATCGCAGCTCTGCCTTGTACTGGAGCCTCTGGCACTTCAGCAACTTCCTCTCCCTCACAACAGAGCAACCAGCCACTCCAGTGGGCTGAGCCTCCCCATACTGAGCTCTGATGAGTGATGCCTCCTCGGTGATGGGACGGGCGAAGAGTTCTGTGACCCCATGGGGCAGGGGAGCACACTGCAGTAACTTCCACCGGCCTACCGCCCGCCAAGAGACAAGACACGAACCCCATTATTCTGGTTCCTGTGTTCCTCACTGGCTGTGCCCAGCAGGGGCCTTGCATAGTCCTGGCTCAGTTGCCTCAGATGTGTCCACTCCCCTGGAATAGCTTCCCCCTCTAGCTTCACAAAAGCATGCCTTCTCCCCAGCAGACTGACTACTTATCAGACCCCAGACTTAGCACTCTGGGAGAATCTCCCGAACAGCTCCAGAAGGTGCTATCATCTTCTCTGATGAGCACACTGAGGCACAGAGAAGTTAAATGACTCTCCCAAGATAACACAGCTCACAGAATGATCGCAGGTCCGTGGCCTGGCCCCATCTGCCACCAACATGCCTGTGGATGCCCTGCTCACATCTTTCTCCCCATTAGGAGCCTTCTTGGGAGAGCAGGCATTTACTCAAAACCAGCAGTGAGGGGCACACAAGCAGTAACCCTCTCCATGGGGTGGGACTCTGCCTTAACCACCCACTGCTTTGGTCCTCAGGGTGTTGTCCAGCCCTGCTGTAGCACTGGCCTCAGCAACCAAGCAGCCGGGACAGTCTGGTTCTCCCAGGACTGGAGAGGAGACAGCAATGTGCCTGTCTGTCAAACAGATTCAGCCAACATATCCCATTTTGGCAGAAAAAAAAAAAAAATCACAAAAAAGCCAAGCTACTCCCACAAAGCCCTTTGGAGGAGGGGAGCTTATTTAAATCAGGACGGAAACAGCTAAAGTGGGCCCTAGCAGTTTGGAGCCAGAGCCATCCACCAGCTCGACAGCCTGCGGGTGAGTGCGGAGGTGAGGGAGGAGGTCCCTCCTGCCCTTTCACACTGGCTGTCAAGTGCAATTAGCACAGAGCTCCAGGGTTGTTGTTTTTTTTTATCCCTCATTCAATCACTCATTCATTTCCCTCCAAGGGCTCATTTTCCTGCTGGAGTCTCCTCTTCCACTGTGTCTTTCTCCTGCCCCCCAGCTGTTCCATTTCTACAGCGCAGTTGCACACAGCAGCCCCAGCCCTGTTCCTCAGGGTTGGGGTCTGGATTCCGCCCCCCACCCCCAGCCCCTTCAGGTCTGGGTTTTCACGTCGGCCCCCACCCCTGCGGGCCAGCCTTCCCAGAGCCAGCACGCTGATCCTTGAGTTTTCTGACTGCTCCTACCCAGGATGCATGACATTTCAAAGCCCAAAATAAGATGTCACATTGAGCGGCTTTGAGTCCCATTTAGCTATTTGCTGGGATCAATTTTCTGAAATTATAGCATAATAATGGGTTTTCACTGCCTGTCAGTCCCACCCGGAACAAAGCAGCTTATGGGTTTTCAGCCCAGCTGTGGGAAGCTGGGGAGAGATGGTCCCAGCCAGAATGAAATGCAGGAGGTGTGGGTGAGACCCTCCTGGGCTGGGCCCTTCCCCCAGCCACCTGAAGCTGGATGGGGACAGAGGAGAGGTAGAGTGTGACTGTCCTCAGAGATTGAAAGGCCAGTGGCAGGTCACAAGCAGAATATTCAGGGGATAAGTAGTCAGGGTGCCAGGTGCCATCCAGAAGCAAAGGCCTGGAGGCCGCGGCATCCACAATGCACATTGCAAGCTCAGTGTGGAGTGAGTCCTGCACCTGCCGCTCCCAGAAGAACCTGCTCTCTCTACCCAGCCACCAAAAGGGGGTCTGCATGGAGAAGCCCCTTCCCCTGCAGGGAGCAGTAGCTAGTGAGGCTGTCCGCTGGCCCTCAAGGGCTCTCCACAGCTGGGGCTGCAGCCCCACATACTCACTGCTTAGGGTTCAGTGCGTAGGCAGGGGCTGGTCTCCTAGGGCATGGGTGGCATCTTCTCACTGTGTCCTTACTTGGCAGAAAGACCTTTTCTAAGGGCACTTTTCTCACTCAGGAGGGTCCCGTCCTTGGGACCTAGTCGCCTCCCACAGCCATCCCCTAACACCATCACTTCAGCGCTGAGCCTAACACCTCACTTTTGAATGAATTTTGGGTTCACACCAATATGCAGTGAATAGCCAGCCTATTAGGAAACTGATAATTAGATAACCATATGGCAGCCTGGCCCAGGAGTTCCACATCTCTATTTTTGTAAATGTGACCAAACCGAAGGAACTATGCCCATATATATTTCCACATCCGAGCCACCAGGTTACATTCTAGTCTTGGTGCTGTCAGGAGAGACCCTTATAATTATTCTAAGACAATTAATTAACTGTGTGCACACTCAGGATTCTGTAACGGCTGCTTCTCTGTGAGCTCTCTGTTCCTGGGTTTCTCCATCCATAAAGTGAGATGTTTTGCTCTATCTGACTTACAGTTGTGACAATGCTGGTGATTCCTTTCAGGAATACACATCTGTGCAGAACGTCAGCCCAGGACAAGTTAAGTGTAAACCCTGGAGTTAGATGGAATGAGATTACAGTCCCTCTTGGGCACAGCAGGTAGCCAGGACACCAGCCTTGGTGTCCTGGTTCATATCTATGAAAGAAAATCCCTCCTCCTGCGCATGATGTAGTGGAAATGACACTGACCAGCACCTGGCACAGTGTGGAGTTCATGCCTGGACTGCAGTGACTACCACCATGCTGCGAACTGAGGAGCTCAGTGAGACCTCGAGCTCGGCAGGGATGTCGCCCACCACCCTCCCAGGGAGGGCTCTCTTGCATCTCCAGGTGGCTGAGGTCTGGACAGGTGCATGGCCGTGGAGAGGCTGCTGGCCTCACTTCACTGGGAGGAGCCTTCCGGAGTTGGTGGAGCAGTGGTAGGGACGTGGTGAGCGAGGCAAGGCAGCTTGTGGCTTCCTTTGGGGATGCAGTGCCGCTGGCCCAGCTGCACCTCCCGCAAGCTGCCCTCCACAGTGTCCTTATCAGCAGCCACCTGCTCAGGGGCCAGGCCCCCAGCAGAATTTCCACATCCATCCCTGTGGCATCTGTGGGATCTCCGGCTGCATTTTTATACCGCAGCGATCAACTCAGGATATTTAAGTTGATCCATCGTCTCACGCACTTAGCACTTCTCGTGACAAGAATATTCTAGGTCCTCTCTTCTAGGAATTTTGAATTGCTCTGTTGTTGACAGCCAATGTCCTGGCACAGCAGAATTCGTTGCATTAACTGTCTTGTCCCTGCACCTCCTCCTGCCATGTGACCACTGCCCTGCTGTTGGCTTCTATGAACTTGGCTCTTTTAACTTCCACATATAAGACGACCACATGACGCGGGACTTATTCTATCCACATGATGTCCAGGCCCATCCATGTTGCTAAAAATGACAACACTTCATCCTTTTTTCTGGCTGGCTAGTGTTCCAGTGTGAGAAAGTACCACATTTTCTCTGTCCACTTGTCCACTGATTGACACCTTGGTTCATTCCACATGTTGGTGAATTGTGCGGTGTGTCTGTGATGTGCCACTTCCTTTCCTTTGGGCAGATTTCCAGAGCTGGGGTTGCCAGCTAGGGCCTATGCTAGATATCTTTAGTTTTGTTAAAGAACCTCCATACTGTTTTCCATAGTGGCTCTGCTAGTGTGCATTGCCATCAAAAGTGTATCCTAGTCCCCTTCCTCCATATCCTCACCTGCGTTTGTCACTGTCATTTGGAAAGTCGCCCCTCTCCTGAACTAAGGTGAGACCTCGTTGTGCTTCGGGCTTGCTGTGTCCTGACGATTGCGGAGAGCTTTCCTCTATCAGGGTCTTCCTTTGAGTCATGTCTTTTCAGATCATCGGCCCATTTTTTTCAATCAGATTTCTTTTCCTGTGCAATTATTGGAATTCTTCGTGTTATCGATAGCAGGCCCCTGTCAGATGGGTGGTGTACAATTTTCTCCCATTCAGTAGTTTGTGTCTTCACTCTACTGATTGTTTGGGGTATTTTGTTTTTGTTTTTTCTGTGCAGAAGCTTTTTAGTTTAACACGATTCTATTTTTCTGGATTTTGTGTCATCTGTGCTTTTACGTTGTTGTCTAAAATATTTTTTGCCATTGGGGCCAGTTTTCACACCCTGTCCAGCCCTTCCCACCCCTGCTCGGCTCTGCACCAGGCTTCCTGTTGTGTTGGCTACATTCTGATCATTGGGACAGGGGACCCAATGCCCCAGCTTTGAGGAGAGACCTCCTTTGGCTCACAGCTTCAGTCCAAGGCAGGAGTGGTGCAGTGGAAGGGCAGAGCAGAGGAGAACTGCTCAATTGTGGCCGCCAGAAGCAAGGGGAGAAGGCAGGGCCTGGGACAAAGAGCGCAGCCTTTGGTCACACACCTCCCACCCTGGGGACCGCTTCCAGCTAGGCCCCACGTGCTCGCAGTACATTCAGCTCTGAGCTCAACGGCAGATGGATCTATTGGTAAAAATAGAGCTCTCGAGAGCCAGCTACCTTCCAAACATGCGAGACTTTGGGGCCCAGTGTATAGCTAAAGCATGCACCTGCGCTCCCACTTTCTGGGCTTTCAGCCCGGGCCCCCTTCCCCCCAACACACCTGCCTTCCTGGAGCATCCGCTTGCTCTGGGACTGCCTTCCTATCTCTGGCTACTTCCAGGAAGCCCTTCCATGTTCTGGATCCTTAGGGGCAGCTCCAGATGCTGGTTCTGGGAGCCTCCACTCACAGTCACCACCCACACCCTGGCACCGGCTTCTGGCTGCTAAGCCTTGGGTGGAGGGGGGGTCTCACCATCACCTGCTTGGCTTCTGAGCTGCCCTCCTGTCTGTGTGGCCAGTTCCCGGGATTAAATGGCCCCTTTGCAGTCGCTATACTCACCTTACTGTGAAAAAGGGCTGGAGCGTGGGAAAGCAGGTGTGTTCATGCACGCCAAAGCTCTGGGAGCTGCATGCCAGGTTCAGAGCCACTCCCTGCCAATTCCAAAGTGTGCTCTTTCCTGGAACGCGTGGCCTCTGATTGAGGACCCAGTCTGTGGATTCATATTGAAGGTTCATTTACGCGTATCACTTTATTTCTATCTGGTACCATTGCTTATCAGAGAGGCCACTTGATTTCTCTGAGCCCCAGTTTTCATCTCTATAAAATGGGGAAACAGGACAAGGGTCATAATAAAAGGACAGAGGCAGCTGTGGAGGGCTATATTAGTTTATATTCCATGGTTATGATGAAATGCCAGGGGCAGGATCACTTTATAAAACAAAGAGTTTCATTTTGGCTCAAGGTCCCAGAGGTCTGAGGTTGAGTGCCAGCATCCAGTGCCCCCTTTTTGCCCGCAGAGTCCTGAGGAGGGGCAGGGCATCATATGGTGAGAGACAGCAGCACACACATGTCTGTATCTGTCCGTTGATGTGTCTCTGTCTCAAAGAGCCATCAAGTCATTCATGGAGCTCCATCCACCCTGAAGACCTCATCTAATCCTAATCCTTTCCTGGAGACCTCCCTGTAAACATCATAGTTGGATTAAATTTCTGCCCTTCTACTTCCTCACAGTTGGGATTAAATTGCAACCTGCGAAGGCTTGGTGAATGCTCAAGCCGCTGCTTGTCCAAGCCATTGTGGGTGCTGTGAGGCACGCTGGTTTCCTTCTGACTCTGAGGGGAATAATCTGTGGCTTCCTGGATAGAATAGTCAGCTTTTTACTGCAGGAACAGAACCCCTGACATACACACCTTTAGGAAGAGGAGTTTCTTTTGGTTCGTGGCATAGCCCTGGCTCCGAGGCAGAGTGTCATGGCGGAAGGGTGTGGTGGAGGAATGTGCTCAGATCTTGGCAGGCAGGAAGCAGAGACTGGAGGAAAGCACTAGTGAGGCTGAGGCAGAGACAGGAGAGACCTTTCAAAGGCGCACCTCAGCAACCTCCTTCCTCCAGATGGGCCTCAGCCCTAACAGCCCACCCAGCTGTGAGCTCATCGACAGATGAACCCACAGAGAGGTTAGTGCCCCAGGGTCCAGGGCCGTCTCCAGGATGCACCTCTGAACAGGCTGTGCTCAAGCCCTCCATACATAAGTCTTTGGGGGAACACTTTGCGGTTGAGCCAGAAGGTGACAGAGGTGGCCTTGAGCTGTTTTGTCTGCTGAGAGCAAAAAGCAGGAAGTCACAGGTGCAGTCAGAGACCCCTGTGTAGACTCCGCCTCAGTGGGCCTCAAAGCCCCACCAACCTTAACCTCAAGATCCCTACTCTAACCTAGGGTTCCTAAAAACAATGGCACACAACGATCAAGACCCTGAGGCCCGCCTACCCCACCCCTTGCTGACGTAGCCAGAGTTTGATCCCCCCTGCCTCAGTTCCCTCATCTATGAAATGGGAGAACAGTGGTCACTGCTTAGTGGGGTCTGTGGAGGGCTGAATGGTTAGTGCCTGTGCAGAGTCCTGGCCCTTCCTCACCTGGAGGTGCCAAAAGAAAGGATGCCATGCTAGCATCCAGCTGCCCCTGACTGGTTCTCCTCCCACCCACAGCCGCCACCTTCATGGAGCACTGGAAGCGGAAACAGATGCGGCTCAATTACCGCTGGGACCTCACAGGCTTCGAGGAGGAGGAGGTGAGTGGCTTTGGTGCTGTCGCCCCTGGCTCCCCAGCTGCCCACTGCCCTGCTACCCATTTGGGCCTTGTGTCGAGGCCCTAGGTTATAAACAGCCCTGGTCTGAGGCAAGGCCACTGCAGTCTACTTCACCCCCGTCACCCCGGTCTTTCAGATGCCCCCATTCATTGGCAGGGTGGCTGGTCCATGCCCCACCTTTTGATCTTGATGCTCACATGGACATGCCCTGCAGTCTGGGATGGGTGCTAGGCCTCACCCTGCTAACCACACTGCAGTTGAGAGCTGCCACATGTGAGAGGCAGTTACCACTGCTGCCCATGGGTCCCCAGAAGTGGCCGGGAACGATGTCCCCTCAGTCCTTGGTCCTAGCTGCAATTGGCCATGGCTGAGGTGGGAACCATTCACCTTCCAGAAAAAGGGGCACTCAGTAGTTAGTGGCCACTGAGATTCTAGAATCTTTCTAATTGAAACAGCAACAAGGGAACAGCCCACCCAGGGCACAGTTGGGAACCTCTTCCCCAAGGTTCCCCTAATAACCAAATCCAACAGGAACTGCCCACAGGGTGAATGGAAAAGAAAAGAAGCTGGTAGTACAGGCCTGTGATTCCAGCTACTCGGGAAGCTGAGGCAGGAGGGTTATGAGTTTGAGCCCAGCCTGGACAACTTGGTGATTTGGGGGGACCCTGTCTGTAACATGCAGTGGTAGGGTGTCCCTGGGTTTGATGTCCAGTACCAGAAGAAGTGGGGTAGGGGGACACAGAGAAAGACAAACAGAAAGAGGGAAAGAGAAAAAAAGAAATAATGGTGTGATGGTGAGGAAACAGTTCATATAAATCTGAGGTTTGATTTAGTTTGGATTTTGAGACAGTCTCACTATGTAGTTCAGGCTGGCCTCCAACTCACGAAGATCTTCCTGCCTCAGCCTCTCAAGTGCTGGGGTTACAAGCATATACCACCATGCCTTCCCTAAATCTGAGGTTTGTTTTGTTTATCTTTTTGAGACAGGGTCTTACTATGCAGTTCAGGCTGGCTTTGAGCTCAGTCTGAGTTTTTGTCTTACTAAAGTGAAAAATAAAATCACAGACAAAAAGAGAAAGTTAAAAGAAAGAAAGAAAGAAAGAAAGAAAGAAAGAAAGAAAGAAAGAAAGTTCAGAGAGTGCTTTTTAGAAATAATAAGACAAAAGCTTTCAGTTCATACCCAAGGAAAGGATAGGTCCTTATCTCCTCTTCTTATTTTAACTTTTATCTTTTGTTCTTGGGTTGTGTTTTACATTTTTAAGCTTAACGAGCTGCTTGAACTAGCTTTCAACCTGGTAGACCATATTCCTTTACCTAGTCCTCACTACTTTAGGCTAATCTCTGTTATAAGGAGTGCCTGTAATCCCAGCATGCTGGGAGGCTGAGCAGGATTGTGAGTCCAACTCAACCTGGGCAATTTAGTGGCTTAGGCCCTATCTTAAAATCAAAAAAAAAAAAAAAAGATCTAGGGATGTAGCTCAGTGCAAAAACTCTGGGTTCAGTCCAGAGGATCAGAAAGGAACAAAGGGAAGGAGGAAGGAAGGAAAGGCATATGTTCCCCCGAGAGTAAGCTGTGCACTGGCTTGCCATGGGGCTGTGCTGCCCCAAACTAAACTAACAGCAGGGCTCTCCTCAGTCCAGCTTTTCTGATGGGCCTGTCGTGTCTCCTCACACAGCATCTCCTCGCCGGAGCCAAAGCCAAATATATGGCTCAGCTGGGGAAGCCACATACTGGCTAGCAGCATTGCTAAGAGCAGAACTTGCTGGGCAGGGCAGGCAGCCCCATCTCCGTTACAAGTCAGACCTCGGGGGCCACCTTGTTGCAGAACTTCCATTCCTGACTTGACCTCACCCTCACTTATGACCTGCAGCAAGTTGCCTACTATCCCTGCGGCCCCGTACCCTGGCCTGTCACACTGGCAGTAGTTAAGGACCCATCCTCACGTGATGGGAGAAAGGTCCTCAGCAGGTCACCAGAGCAGGGTCCAGCTCGTGCACGATACCCGTAACAGGTCACCATCGAGCCGTACCTGTACCCCACCTGTCACCTGCCCGTGTAAGTCTCAGCACTCTTCCACAGCCCCTTATCCTGCCTCCTTCGCCTCTTTCACAGTAGCCAGCTCCAAGCTGATGACACGTTCACTGGCCCAAAGCTGTTTAGGGGCAATCCCAGGGCAGAACCCAGAGCCCTGTGCCTGTGGTAGGGGCTGGGCCAACTGTGCCCTGGGTGGGCCGTCCCCTCGTTGCTGCTTCAGTTAGAAAGATTCAAAGAGATTGGGCATGGTCGTACACAACCATAAGCCCAGCTACTTAGAAGTCTGAGGCAGGAGGTTCTCAGAGTTCAAAGCCAGCCTGGGTAACTTAGTGATTGTATGAGACTATGTCTAAAATAAATAATAAATAATAATAATGATGATGATGATGATAAAAGTTCTGAGGATGTGGCTACATGGTAGAGCATTTACATAGCATGCTTGAAGCTCTGAATTCCATCCC
>NDGM011200235.1:0-23940 GCA_002564305.1 Octomys mimax | reverse complement strand
TGTGTTTCCAAACTAGGTGTTGAAAGTAGGACTAGGTGATTTCAAAGATATCTTTAGTTTTTCTCCATATAGCTGACCCAACCTGCATGCTGTCGTCTTCATCTCCTCTGCCCCTAGTGCCCCACGATACCTATGGTCTTTTATGCAGGACGATAAGGGGTTTGTAGAAGGTCCACCCCTCTATGAGTGTCTGATGAATTCTTACAATCAAGTTTTCACTACCTATAAAAATACTCATCTCCAGAAGTTCTTTCTGACACTGTTGAACAAGTGTTCAGTACAACCTTTCACCCTCCCAAAAGCACAGGTCTCGCCCATAGGGCCTTCATTTTTAGCAAATGCTCTTGGAGATGAGCTTGCACAAGCTTCACCCTTCTCACTTTTGCCTTTTCCCATTCTCTTTTAGCAGTTTCCCTTCCTCCTTTGATCCTTCTGAAAAGTGTCCTAAAACGGAAGCTAATTATTCTGCTTGGGCTGTAAAGCTTGGGGTCTTCAGTTTTTTGCCTTTTTCTTCACAACTTTGATGCTGAGTGTTTTCATTTTTCTTAATTCTTTATTTCCTCTCTAGTTTCTGCATCAAATGTCCTCATTCAAAAATATTTTTAATCCTATCTTAGTTATAGACTGCTTTCAGATCCTCATACTACCCTAACTACTACATGAGGTCTTTAATCTTTGTCCAAACAATCTCCACCCCTAATTAGCATTTCATATATTGATGTAACAAATAATAATTGAGTGCCTAGTATATACTATGAACTATCCCAAGATCAGCTATTTTAACAGTAAGGCAAAAGTTTAAAAAGCTTTGCTCTTGTGACTCATATCATAGGAACAGTAAGGATATATTTAATAAATAAATAATACTATATTTGCGGCTGGTGAGATAGCTCAGTAGAATAAGCACTTGCCTGAGAAATGCAAGGTCCTGAGTTCAATCCCAGTTGCCACCCTCAAAAAAGTAATACTATATTTGAAAATTAATAAGAATTAGGAAGAAAAATTGAGAGTGATAGTACATATCTATAATCCCAGCACACTTAGGAACTAAGACCACAGGATTGCAAATTCAAGTTCCTTGATGCACAAAAAATATAAAATAAAAGGATAGGGATGAAACTCAAAAGGTTCTGGGTTCAATTGTCAGAGCAGAAAAAGAAAAGAGGGGCCTTCGAGACAGCTCAGAAGACTAAAGCACCTTCTTAGCCAAGCTTAGGGACGTGCAGGGACCGTCATTCAATTCCAGCACCACATGCTATGCCAGCACCACTCCCAGGGTGGGCTAAGCCAGCCAGAGTCCAGGCATAGTGGTGCACACCTATAATCCCACCTCTGGATAGGCTGAAAGCAGGCAGATCACCACAAGTCCGAGCTGTGGAGACCCTATAACAACCAAATACATTTTTAAAAAAGAAGAAAAAGGAGAAGGGGAAGGAGTAATAGGAAAAGGAAAAAAAAAGGAGGAGGAGGAGGAGGAGAAAGAGCAGAAATAGAAGGAGGTTGAGGAGAAGGCATTCAGAAAGAAGTAAAAGAAGAAGATGAAGTGTTGGAGGGGACAGGCAGAAGCAGAAAAGAAAAGAAAAAAAAAAAAAAAACAGAAACAAGATAGGCAAAGGCAATGGAGAACTGGATAGAAAGGTGTAATTTTAAACCACCCAAAGAAAAAAAAGGCTCACAGAGAAACACCAGTTATAGAAAATGTAGCTGGAACTGAGGAAGCAAACCTGTGGGTGTCTGGGCAAAGGGAAAGCAAGGACATCCTCTTAGACCAAAGAGTACCCAGCTGGCTATGCAAAAGCCACAAGGGAGTTGGTCCAGAGCAGGGTGAGAAAAGGACAGAGTTTTAGGGGTGTTTTCAGGTCCACATCATGTCACTTACCTGCTTCCACTGTGTCCCACTGCCTGAGAGCTCTCATATTGGTTTATGTCAGGCATTGGTAAGAGCGGCCCTTCTCTTTTCTTCTGACATCATCTTTAGAGCAAAATTTAAATGTTCTTCATGCCTTTACCATTCACAAGCATTTGTTGTGTTTGTTATTTAGAAGCAATAGATGCTTAAACAGGGTTTCTTTAGGAAAGTTAAATTTAATTAATTGTGTCATTAAAAATGCACAAATGTTAAAGTGCTTAAATTTTTCTCAATTACATTTTCAGGTGATAAAAATAAAAATGACTGTCCAGTGCTTGCTATCTTTGCTTTACATAGACTGTCACCTTAATTTTGGCCTTACTAACAGAAGCCTTTACTTTACTAAACGTTACTGAACCCAGTTCTTTTTCCCTGGTGTTTTAGTTCCTAAAGATGACATCAAGTCTGTAGCCCAAGTAGAAAAATAAAGTAAAATAAAATACATGCACACACACAGAAAAAAAAAGAAAGTGAAATAGGTTATCTGTAGATATAGCTTTGGATTACAGATTATCCATTGATTTCCATATTCAAGGAGAACATTTTCTTTGTTTATGTGAAACCTCTTTGGGAAAAGTTAACAGTCAAAGATATGTCACTAAGTGGGCTCCGTAGGCCTCAGTGAATGCGTATTCTAGTGCGCTGCTTGGGGAAAACCGTCAAACTGCAGATCTGTGTTGGCTTTCAGAAACAGAAAATTCCCCACTCCAGCCATGCTCATTAAAGTTCTCAGTAACACACACTATGAAAAATAAAGTGCTGCTTTAAGTGAGCAGGCCAACCTCTAACTGTGGTTATTGTCTATTTAAAATATTAGCAGTATTGTGATGCAGTTTTTATTTCCTATATGAAAAAGCATTACCCCAAGACTTTACCCTCCAGGAGTAGCTACATTTCAGAACTGGGGGAATGGCTTTCCTATGGGTGGAGCAGAATAAAGACAAATAGTTTACAGGAGCTCTGTCAGATTCTGCAATAAATGCAAGTCACATAGACCCCAGATATTGTAATGTGCTTTGTTGAGGCATTTGATCATCCTTGATTACCCCACAGGGCAGATGACTGAGTGTGAAAACACCATAGTAAGGAATATATGGGCCCCTAACTAGGCTATGTGACAAGCAGGTATGTCCTTGTCAGGTTGCCTAACACTTGTGCTCTTCATTTTTTCATCTTTAAAATGGGAATGACATGGTTGCTCGAATGGAATTGTACGAGGATCTTATATCTCACTGAGCATATAAGAAGTGTTCATGTTATCACCATCAACATCATGGTCATTCATAGCATCATGACCATCTATCTAATCACTGAATCCATTTTTAACTAGGCTGTAGTTCTTCCCTCAGTTGTTTATTTTTAAAAATTTTCTTAGTTTACTAAGATTCGGTAGGTTAAAGGGGAGAACTTGAAAATATATTTCCAAGGCTCTCTGGGTTGGCTTAGTCATCCTAAATACACAAAGCAGTATTCTCCAGCAGGGCTCCCTAAGTTCTGCCTGTGTAAGGGGGGAAAAAAGATTTTACATTTAGCAAAGCACTCTTCTGTGACTTTAAAGTGTACCTCTGTGGGCATGCACAGCAGAAGCTCATCTGAAATATCAGGAACTTTGAAATGTGAATTCTGACTTTTAAATCAAGTACATTTGCGGAGAGTGTATGTTCTTTCCAACTTTCTAATTTTGTTGCATCATGAATGCTCCAGCTGGAAGCACCAGCTAACAGTTGGTTTCAAGTGTTTAAACTTAAGTTTGAATGTACTTTTAAGTCTTTCCAATTTGATACCAAAGGCTCATTGATAAGAAAAGCATATTACTGACCTTAATATAGCATGACACCATCTTGTTGGATGTTCCCAGCAAGGTGTTAGGTGGGCAAAGGCTAATTTAAAGTCTGAAACAACTTGAGTTAGGCCTTGATACTCATCTGTGACATAGCATGGTCCATTTTATTAGCCTAAGAATAAAAATGAGTATTGTTAATTGGACAAATCCCAAAGGACCAGTTTGGCACATTTTCACAATCTACTGTATATCAAACTTTACCAGAGGAGGTACCAGAGAGCTATATCTGGATATACTTTCCCAGTGAGGAATAAGACAAACCTCTTGAATCCACCTTGCTATTTCAAGATTCTGAATGGTAAGTGTTATGTAAAGTTCCAGTCTTCTTATCCAACCTGAGGTTTATACATCTTATGTACTTTAGAACAGTGCTAATGAGGACAAAATTGTTGCCATGTCTTTCAGGTGCACAAGATTGTCATATTTAAAATACTTCTAAAATCTTCACCACATTTTAAATATGGTTTAGCTTAAATACATATTATCTCAACTCTAGATTAAGGAATAAACTTAAAACTCCTCTGGCTGAATATGTAATGTCCACTTGTAAATTCTGTACCATCATTTTTAGGTATATTAATTTGAGATTGAGTTTTTACTTGTTATGAAATATTTGTCATTAATTATTTTCCTGACTTCAATATTGTTTAATGATTTAATGTGACTGAAATTTATAGAAATAATATAAAATAACGTAAGTGAATCATGACAAATAAGGCTGGATAAATAGTTTAACAATAAGAAACTCATCTTTGCATGTGTGGCCTTGAGTTAATGCCCCAACCCTCCAAAACATCATGAAATATTTTATAATTTAAAAATATATACAATAGTCCATAATCACAAACATTTTTTGAAGTTGTAAGAAATTTAATCTACTTTACATTTTATCTCCCTAAATTTTATCAAAACAAACATTTTTAAAGCAGGAGGATCTTTACTGACATTTCCATAAACTTACTGTCTTCATTACCAGCTCTGATATAGATCAGACTTTGTGAAGA
This sequence comes from Octomys mimax, assembly GCA_002564305.1. NCBI lineage: Eukaryota > Metazoa > Chordata > Mammalia > Rodentia > Octodontidae > Octomys > Octomys mimax. The sequence goes on along the minus strand of NDGM011200235.1, from coordinate 19,184 downwards.
TAACAGAAAAAAATCACTTGGTGTCTGATATCTTTCATATCCTGGTCAAAAAGTCATTTTGTCTTCAATCACCAGACACACCTTGTGGAGGTCACAATTTTAGAGAAAGCTGGTTAACACTCAGTCTCAAAGCAGTAGGGCATCCAGGTAAAGACAATGAAAGAAACTGGCTCTCCTGATGCCCAGTAGGATTCTTCACCCGTCTTCTGGAGCTAGAGAGAAAAACTTTAGATAGATGAGGCTTTGGACTTCTGAATCACATGCATTTTTAAAAACAATAACATGTTAAACATGTCAGAATTTCTGAAATCTTTCCTTTTCTAATTTCTGTATTTGGTATGGGGTCTCCCTATGCAGCTCAGACTCTACTCAGTGGGAGGTGGGAGGGGGGGCCAGCAGAGCACGCAGTCCCTGAGACTTTAACCCGAACAGAGCTTCTTGCACTTGCCATGCAGGCATTTTGACCTCTGAGCTATCTCCCCAGCCCAAATTTCTGAAAGCTTGATCCTTAGATTCACCTTGAATGAAAGTACATAACTTATAAAACAGAAGCTATAATTCTACACAACCAAACAGTGCATTTTAACTCAGTTTAAACTCATGAGAAAAATAAATATCTATAATGTCCTTCCCTATGATTTCAATAATAGGATTGCTTCTCTAACTGACTTTTTCATTATTGCTGTTGAAAATATTAAAGAATAATGATTTGCCATTTTGTTTTCAGTTTTTGGTTTTCAGATTTAACAACACCTGCCAACCTTACAAACAGATATATTTCTCTAGGGAAGCAAAATCATAAAAAATACACGATTTAGCCAAGATCAAACACATATAAGTAAATCTAAAACTATCCTTCTACTTGAGGAAATATAACACAATCCATTATTAAAATCCCTCATAGAGTTATTTGCTACTATAATTTTCATTCTACCTCAAAAACTATATTTTAGTATTAATTTATTATAAATTATTAATTTATATAATAAATAATAATTTAGTATAAATAATAATTTAGTATAAATTATTAATTTCATTGAGAAACAAATAACAATGAGACAGTTCCAAATTCAATTAGTAGGACAGTTTCAATAATTAATACATTGCCTGTTGTTGTCTTCTTAGTGGTTATTCATAGTACAAGATGCTGACATGATATCCTGTCCAAAAACTATTAGTACAAATCTTTCTTCTCATTGAATTAAGAGAAAGTAGCTGTACATCTATCCCAGCTATTTTGTGTAGACAGATACAAAGTGCTCCTTCATTTGTATCCCCTTTTTTTGTTTAGTGTTGTCAGAGAAGGGTATTCCATTGCCATTTAGATATTGTAGGTGTGTGAATTCAGCAAGATAATGCAATAGAGTCCAGTAGTCCATAAAAGTAGCAGGTTTTCCGTAGGACTGGCAATGTCAGAAGGTGTTGACCTGAGCTTTTTATGGCTGAGCATATTAATATGGCTTTACTTTTATACCTCATTTCAAACACTATATCTGAATAGAAGTTCCAGCATTATTTTACGCCTTTACATTTTTGCATTAACAGAATGCTTTCTATTATTCCTTTCTAAGCTCTTTCTTAAGAAACACACATGTCATTTTGGAACAGTGGCAAGTAGATTGCCTGACTAAAGAACTTCCACTCTCATTTTGTTAAGACCGTATTCAGTGTCTCAGAAGTGCTATGAGTTCCAGCAGCAAAAACACTGAATCACTATTTCAAATGTTTTTGTTATTCTTGTAGTACAGTGATGATTATGGTGACAAGTGATGCCTAACTAGAAAGGTCATTGTGAATGTAGGTCAAATTCGGAAATAGCTACATTAAGTTCAGTGTTTCTCTAAGTCTTTAACCAGTTTTAAAATACATGTTTCTCACAGAGTTCAGTTATCATGTAATAATGTGTAATGTTTAATGTCTCTGGTTAAATACAGATTTGTTACTTGAAATGAAGTATTCTATTATGTAGTGATGATAGAGATATTACATATATTGTCACACGATTCCTCTTGCATTACATGTTTCTAATATTCTCTAGAAAATGCACGTTTCAAACCTGGAGTCGTAACCCCTATCTCTTAGTGGGAGTAAAGTGAAAAGCTTGATTTCAGATGTCAGGGTTGTACCGATCAAATCTGAATCCTAGGTCTCTTTACCATGGCTCATTTTCTATTTGATGTTGGATATCTTAAGCTTATAGTCATTTAAGTGTCACAAACATAAAAATAATAATTAGAGGCACTTTATGTGGTTTTTTTTTAGGAATCAAAGCTAGCATGTGATGCGTGGATTGTCTATAATCAGCATAATTATAAAATTCAAACTACTATATACCACCAAATGTCAATTTACTCATTCTATTGAAAGTACATAATATTCTTTCAAAAATCATTCCCATTCTCCTGATAATAAGCAAGGTCTTTTTCACTTTCTGAAGAATTACTGCAATGGCACCAACGTTTATGGAATCCTTACTGAAATCTAGTCCAAGTCAGGGATCCTGTATTTCTCAAAGTGAGCCAAACACAGTTGCTCAAGAAACGTGCAGACTATTTAGGGAGAAAGAAAACAGGCAGAGGTTTGTAATTACTATCACCAGAGAAGAACAAAATCACTTGGTGAGAGTTCAGAAGAAATCTGGGAAAAACAAGGGCTAGGAGGAGGTGCTCAGAATGCTGAGATGTGATTCTGTAAGACCGAAGTGGAAAAGAGACAAGAGAATTAGATGTGCACTGCTTTAATTGCATGAATGGTTCTGTACCTGGGAATTTGAATTTTTTCCCCTTAAATATTGGAACAAATTTTGAGTTCTTTCCTATCACATTTACAATACACAGTTTGACAGACGACCATGGTATAATTGTTGACATTATTTTTAGAACATTTTAAGCATTTTAAGCAAGTGATGAGTAACATCACTTGAGACACAATATTTCATTGATTGTTTCAAAGTGATAAAACGTGATATTCAAGGAAGGAACCAGATGTCTCTACCCAATAGTGTGTCATTTATTTGACTGAATGAAATGATACTATCCAACCTATTTTGCTACTGTGCCTTAGCTAGGCGTACTCCAATATGATGTCCTGAAATGTCCAGTGCACTGACACAAGGGAGGGAAACACTGAATACGAATCTAATTATGCCTCATTTCCAAAGAGAATACTGTACTCATTGCAGTCATTGCTAACAATAATAACATACTGAATATGATCGATGCTGCTTGATATTTCTTCCTGCTCTTGCTTATTGTAAAATGTCCTAACATTTAAAAAAAATTCACGCACTGGCCTTAATAAATGAAAAATGTTTGAACTATAATAGTAATGAGCATCAAGACACAATGTTTAATTCAATTTTGATCCTTGTAAAATTGAAGTCTAAGCTTTAAGCTGCATCAGGCTTTAGAGTTATCTGAAAAGATATGAGATTATAATTTTGAAGATAATATTTTCTATGCCCCCAAATCACCATGTCTGATAGAATCTACCATACATGATCCCTCCTTTCAAGTCCATTGTGTTATGGTTGCCAGGGACTAAAAATAATAGCCATATATATATTCTAAAACTAGGAAATATTATATAGATACTTTGAACCAGATTAATTGTTTGGAAGTAGGTGGTAAGAATCTAAAAAGTTCTTGTAAGATACAAAATATAACATTTTTAATAGAATTCAAAAATGCTACACCATTAGCAAATTTTATTATGCAAGTCCTGAAGTAAAATTCTCGAGCAGTTTATCCTATATAAATTAGAAATAAGATTAAGCTGCAAGAAGTTTGAAACTGACTTATTTATCCTGGATAATCAAAATTCCTTCCTTTCTTTTGTTCTCCAATGGCTTTCATATAATCATCTGACAATCTTTTTAGTAGCAATTCACTTACTCTAATTTAATAGTTCAGAAGGGGTCACGAGTGCCATATTGTTAGCATTCTTTGTTCATTAACAGTCTTATTACATGAAAAACTACTAGTCCAGTTAGTTAAGAAACAAGTTAAGAATAATACTATTTTTAAGGATAACTTCTCATCCTTAAAGAGAGCAACCAATATTTAACTATTTTAATAAGCCAAAATTCTGATTTTTAAAGACACCAAAACAGATTTGTTGTATCATGTTCATCCAGGAAAAAAAAAATCTAACTGAATGAGCAACAATTTTCCAATTTGTTAAAAGCTTTTGACAGGCTCAAAAAAGAAACAGATTCTTAAATGTTATGGAAAAAACTGAGAGCAACAGTTTTTAAACCTCTGACACAATCGCTGAGAAACAGATTCTGCTCGCTTCAAAGAAGTTGGAAGTGATCTTTATTTTTCAAATATGCTGACAGTCGTAAAGTAATGGAGTTTTTTAAAGGAAGAGGATCCTTGCAAACATTTACATTTTTACATATAGAATTCTGGAGCGGTTATGCGGTACAGGGATGGTGGGGCCATCGTCATGTATAATTCAGCCCTTTTCCCTCCGCACGCGCCCCAGAGAAAGAAATCACACCATAAACCTCACAGAGTACGAGCTTCCCCAGTGAACAGCAAGCAAAGAGGCTGGCCGAGGAATCTCTATCCTTGAGGTCAGTAACCTTGCGGGATGAACAAGGACTGAGAGTCCCTTCCCACGGATCCGCAGCAAACTGCACATGGCTGCAAGGTGTTTACTTTTATTTAGCAATTTATTTTAACAGCAATGATTGAAATATCACTTTCTTCCCCCTCATCTCGCACTGTAAGAGACAGTGTGCCCCCTCGTGCATATGCCCACTCAAACTCGCCACCTTCACCAGCACAGCACTGGGACCAGTTACAGAGCTGATTGATAATTTCAGCTTTACAGATGACTCTTGTACCCTGGAAAGGTAAAGCAGGAAGATTGCAAGTTTGAGCCCAGCCGCACAATTTAATGAGTGAGATCCTGTCTCAAAGCAATATAGAAAGAAAAAAGAAAGTAGAAAGAAAAAAATAAAGACTACTTTTTTAAATTTTGGATACAATTGTGTATTAATTGAAAACTCACTAAAAAGGAAAAAAATTACATAAATATTGATTTAAATGTTATAAATGTTTAGAAATCCTGCAAATACACCCAACCAAAGAAAATATTTTCAGGTTTAAATCTATTCTAGTGTAGCAGACAATTTAAAAAAGATAATACTTAACAAATTATGAGGGTAATTGTCATTTAGAGGGTAACTAACATGTACCAAATATTCCATATGCACTATTAAATTCAATTTTCATGGCATGCATATTATGTTTATAATTTGATTTCCATCTTACAGATGAAGAAATTGAGACTCACAGAAAATAAGCAATTTTCCCCATAAGTGACTGCAGAAAACAGAAATGAATTATGATTCCACTAGACTCAGAATTATTGCTCTTTCTAAAATCCAATTCTTTTCATTTTACTTAAATGCAAATAATTCTTAGGGAGTCTCTAATCTGGTCCAGTTATGAAATTCATGGGACTGTTACTTGAAATACAAAAGTACTTTTGAGAAAATGAGTCATATTTTTCAATGAGTAAAATTTATAAAATGAAAGTTTAAAAAGTGGTATAATGCTGTTATTTAATCTGCACAACAACCAAAATATAGACTCATTCATCCTGAGAAAAGAATAATAGGAAGAAGAAATATTTAAATTGTAGTAGACTTAATGCTTTTAAGTTGTCATGGCTTTCAATTCACAGTATTATATGTCAAGGTACACCTCATTTACAAAACAAAGCATTAATTTAACAGGACAAAAACCTGTTATTGTTATTTACAGAATTCTATTCATGTGTAAAATGTTAGCTTCTTGTATGGATTAAACATTTTATGGATATGAAGTAGAAACTAAAGAATAACAGCTAAAAAGTTAAGAGCAAGGCACTAGAGAAAAGAGGAGCTAGAAAGCATGATGCTTAATCCACTGGTACCAAGTGTGTGCGCTCTATAACTGGTACATGTTCTGAAAGCTATGAGAACAATAAGGTGTCATCTATTTAGATAACCTAAAACATCACTCTCAAATTGTGAGTAAAATACCTTTTAAAAATAAGTGCTTTTTGCTTTTTAGAAAATGAAGCACAAATAATATGAAGGTATTTTTGATAGCTACTAAGAGATAACTGATTATAACTAGATACAATGATAATACAATATATGTTAGCTGAGACAAAGTGGCATGAATTGTCCATTTATGAAAATTTATCAACTATAAAAAACTAGATATTATCATTTTTATTCTGTAAAATTTTCTCATAAGATAAACAGTACACAAAAATCACACAAAACAAGTATTTTATATAGCAAAATAAGTCAGACAATCAGGTTTTTACTTAGGTCAAGAAATATAACCAAGAAAATTTCCCTAATAGCAGGTCTTTTTCTATAAAATCTTAAAACATCCTTGTTCCCCCCTTCCATGACTCTGAATTTTAGAATCAATTTCTAGAATGTATTTTCGGGTTTATTATCAAATTGTTTATAGTTAAACACCATGATTTAGTCTTGCCCATTTTTAAATTTGAAATGTGTTTAAATCCCTTTCCATCTGTAGGTATTCTTTTAAGTTCTTGCTTTTTTCTTACAGTTTATTTGTGCAGATACTGAGAACATTTTACTAATTGCACATCATGATTTAATGCGGCATAATTCTTTGTCCTCCATATTTCCTGCAAGTTGCTGAACAGAGTTAGAGACTGTACCAGATTTGGCTTTCGACAACACTGTTTCAGTGTTGCTTTTGGAAACACTGAGAGAGGTGGTATATTTTTTCTGAGGAGCTACATATTGTCTAGTTCATTCTTTTTTAAAGATATTTACATTCACTTGAGCTCAGTGCCTAAATCTACTAATTTATTAGTGGTTATAAATTTCTAGTCTCTCCTTACATGTATTAAATGAAATAGTTTTATAGAGACTTCTCCATGAACTATCATTTAGTTAAAGATAGTTCATATATGGTTATATAAATGGAAAAAAAAAACAAGACTAACAGTTGCTTGTCTTTTCATTTATTTTTCAATTTTTATGATAAATTTTTTTCTCTTATATTTTTCCTCATTATATAACTTCCACATTAAAAAAAACCTGCTTTTGAATGACTGAGATTGATATAATTACAATAATTTGAAATTTCTTATCTACTATATGCCATGTTACACATGATCATTTAGAATAAGAATACTACTTATGTGACTTCTAATAACCTTTCTAGAAAATGTATGCTTTCACCTATTTCCCTAGTCTCCCAGATTTTTATATAATATTTTACCTACATTACGCAAACATGCAGCATTTGATTTCTTTTACCTTTTTTTTTTTTTTAATGTTTGGTACAGGGTCTCACTACGCAGCTTGGGCCTGCAGTAATCCTCGTGTTTCCATCTCCTCGATGCTGCGATCACAGACGTGTGTTACCATGCTCAGTCTCTTGATTTCCTTTCCTTTTTTTCCTTTTCTTTTCTTTTCTTTTTTTTTTTTTTTTGTGTGTGTGTGTGTGTGTGTGTGGAACCAAAGATAGAACTCAGGCCGTTGCACTCGCCAGACAATCGCTTACTCTACTGAGCTATTTCCCTGGCCCTTTGATTTCCTTTTCAACCTTTATTGATTCTTATTTCTACATTAAGCATAATTCTCAATGCTCACCTCAACACTTACTTTGACACTTCCTCTCCGTCATTACTTGTTCTAAGCTCTTTCTTTGGTAAATTCCTTAAGATGAATGCATATGGACACTACTACTGTATATTAAATTGTTATTTCTGTACTATTAGAAAGATGTAGGAGTCAAAGTACTTTTTCCTGCTCCAGAAAGCTCCTTTTCTGTTGTTTACTGTCATCAAGATATGTGGTCTCTTGCTTCACATGATTTCATGGAGTTTTCCCCTTAACTTATATTTAGATAGGCTTTTCCTTTAATCTTTATAGTCAATTTGGATCTGCCCTTCTCCAGTGGTTTTATACTCATCTATGGCCCTGTTGTAAGAAGTAAAAGAGTGTTAGGATAGACTGCTGCCACTACAAGCGCTGGAAAAGGTACATATAGATGTAGATATAGATATAGATACAGACACATATCATATAGTGTGATCCTTTGCAGATCCATCTTCCTCAATAACTTTAGGCACCTTTTCTGTATTAGTTGTGGAAGCCCAGACCTCAGACTTCTAAAGGTTGCTCATTATTTCCAAGTTCTGAAGTCCTGATGAGACTTACTTACTATACACTATGCAAATTGTTTAAGTGGTAAGAATAAAATTGCAGCGATTACAGTCTCTCAAGAACCTTTTCTGAGTGAGAACATACACATCATTAAGGTATGTACATACTTGTTAATAGCAAGACTTTATACTGCATAATACCTTTCTCTAAAAGTCTTTGAAAATACTATCTCATTAATCCACATAGGTTTTTTCATTAAATTATGAAATCACTGTATTTTATTTGTTTGTTTGTTTGTTTGTTTGTTTTTTCCAGAAACGGGAATTGAACTTGGGCCCTTGCGCTTGTCAGGCAAGCACTTAGTCTACTGAACCATCTCCCCGCCCCCTAAATCACTGTATTTTAAAATTAACTACAATAGAACATTGTATTTTTTATCCATGATAACTTAATTCACTCCTCAGTATACATAATCTCCTCTGAAATAGCACACAGTCCTTTGTGTAATTTGTTTTCATGGAAAAAGCTATAATATTTGTATTCAGCATACATTGCCACATATTTTTTAGAGATGGAAATTGTCTGTCTTAGTTACTCTTCTTTGTTAAGGAAGGAAAGGTTTAGCTAGCTCACAGGTAGTAGAGGTTTCAGTCCGTACTCAGCTGGTTCCAAGGCAGAGTGGCACATGGCAGAGGGCAACCTTTCATAGCCACAGGAAACAGTAAAGAGCAAAGGGCAGAGCAGCAGCTGCAACAGTTTAGCAAACCTCTCTACCCTTCCTTACATTTCTGTGCAGATTAGCTGCCTCAGGGTGAGTGCAGCACTAGCACTCCTAATCTTAGCATTGGATCATGAATTAATCACAAACTCCAGAAGCCACCCCAAGGACTACATGAGACTTGTTTTCTTAATAACTCTTGCACTTCATTTGTAATGTTTCTTTTTCCCTTCTAAATTTTCTTTTGCCAGATTATTTTAAGCGGGTTGGTTACTCTGCAGTGTTTCCTTTTATTGGATTATGTTTACTTTTTATTTTATTATTTTTTGTGTGTATGTGTATTTTAGGGAAGGGTCTATAGAGTGTTCAGGGTCTCACTACTAGATTGGACTCATAGTTATTCTCCTGTTTACAGTATCCCAAGTGCTGGGATTACAGGTGTGTGCCACCACACCCAGTCTCAATTGCTGTCTCATTGCACCCAGGGGGTAGGGCCCACATGGCAGGCCAGAAGATCAAACCCCTGGCCCCTGCACCTGCTTGCAGGCACTTTAATCCACTGAACTATTTGACTGGCCCTTGGTTTATGTTTATTTTTTAAACAGTTTATTTGTAAAGAAATGTAGCATTAAAGAGTATGTTCTTCATTGTCATGGAGGGCACCTCATAATTTATTACACTACCTTTTTACTACATAATTTATTATACTCCACACTTTAACTGATATCTCAAAAGTAGAAGAATGTATGTGTGTGCATGTGTGTACCACGTGGGCTTGTTAGGGCAAGGCTGATATAGTTTCTAAGTTTCATAATTCATTGTAGATATGGTATAACATTGATTATAAAATCTGATGCCATTCATATCAATGCCAATTTTCCTTAAGCAATACCATTGTCATAGACTTTTTAACTTGTTTTTATGCATGTATTTGGTACAGAAGCTCAGACTCATAGTGGTCCTATTGTTTTCGGCATCCCCAGAACTGGGATTACAGGTGTCCACCATCATGCCTGGACTTGGTGGCCAGTTCAGCACACCTGGGGTGGAGCCGACATGGCATGTTGTGCCGAGCATCGAACCTAGGTCCCTGTGCTTCCCAAGTAGGCACTTAGACCACTGAGCTATCTTGTCAGCCCACCATTGTCATAGTCTTAATAGTAAAAAGATGCAAATTCTTTTTACTTGCAGAACCAAACACAATTGATCACATTACATTTCCAGTAGACCAGCAAGAGAAATAGACATCATAGGATAAAAAAAATGGAGAGTTTTTTTTTTTCTTTGAGCTACGAAAAGACTATTACCTAATCTGAGCACCCTCAGAAAAATTAGTGTTGGCACCTATCTCAAAAGTCAGAATATTTTCACCTCTTTCTCATGTTTTATCTCATTATTTTAAGTTAATTGATAGGAAAAGTAATAATACAACAATATTTAACCTCAAAATTGGATATCTACTAATTATAGGCACTTTGGGAAACAATTAACAAATTATATGAGTAATCTTAGTTTGCTATTGAACTAAGATGTGGGTTGAGGAAATGCAGGATCAAGGATAAAATTGACTTAAGTTCTTCTTTATAAGGAGGATAGATCTTGCTTCCCTTTCTCCCCCCCCCCCCACACCTCACTGAACTGTATAAATTCTTAGTATGCTGTAGAAAGTAAGATCACTTGGCTGGCCAAATAGCTCAACAGATTAAAGTGACTGCAAGCAGGCACAGGGTCCAGGGGTTCAATCCCCAGCCTGCTGTGCCAGCCCCGCCCCTGAAGCACACTGAGACAGCCATTGAAACTGAGTTTAGTGGTGCACACCTGTAATCTCAGCTCTTGGGAGGCTGTAAATAGGTGGGTCGATACAAAGTCCGATCTAGTAGTGAGAACCTGAACACCTTGTAGACCCTTCCCTAAAAATACAAAAAAAAATAATAATAGTAATTCAAAGAATAATTTGTACATTAATAGGATAGTGATACTTCTCATATTCCTCAGACTTTCATATCTTCAATGAAATCGCCATACATATTCTGTACAAGAAAAGGACTCCTAGAAACCATTTACTTTTACATTAAATCCTGTGTGCCATAAACCTAGACAAATGCAGGATGAATGAACATCAATATTTCCATCACTCATGTCAAAGCCCTAAAAATCACTACATAAGTATCTGAGTGCAATAACTTAAATTTGCATATTTCAGCTTTTGAATTCAGATGAATTACATTAGGCATCCTGTTCTGTTTTATTCAGCAGAAAATGTCCAGACCATACTGGTATATCTTTTGGCTCTTCCTATTGTAGCAGTTTATAAAAGTCTGAAACAAGATACTTCCTTTTAAATAATAATGAAATACATAGCATATCTTAAACAGCAATGTCAATAGCAATGAAAACAAAAGGAAAAGAAAGAATGAAAAGGAGATTAGTATTAATGGAATGGGAAGTTAGTACTTTCATTGGCATAGAAGTAGAAAATTATATTAAAAGTACCTATCCTATAGTGATTTCCATGGTTAGTTGATTCCAGCAGTAATTTGTCACTTCAACTCTGGAACAAAAATTCCCTATGAATAGTAAATTGTTATGTATATTTTAGAACTATGTTTCAAAATTATGATTTCTGATTAAATAACTTCTAGAGATCTTGTGTTTCAACTTCATAATTTATTGTGTTGAAATGAAATCTCTATATGTCTTTTCTTAATCTTTTTTTTTTTTTTTGTACAAGGTCTCTCTACGCAGCTGTTATTCATAGTGACCTTCTGGTCTCAGCCTCCCTAGAGCTGGGATTACAGGTGTGCACCACCACACCCAGTTTTATATGTCTTTTCTTTACAAAACTAAAAGTGACAAAAGGGTCCTAGATCTGGGTCACAAAACTGAAAGCCACAAATCAGCCTAGAAATTAATTTTGGCTGTAGCAACTAAACATATGTTCAGGAATAAATATGACAAGTCAGTTTGTATTCATTCATAAGGTGAATTCATCCACATTTAAAATTCATAATAACCAAGTGATGACTGAATTCCGTTATTCCACGAATCCAACTCCACTGGAAAACAGCAAATTGATTTAAGTAGTACGTCTTAAATTCAATTAGTCCTGCATTTGCATTTAATGCAATAAAATAGCTTAGTAGGAGCTATAAAACTCTTAACTGCTTAATGAGTTTTTATTTCATTCTCCAATCTTTAACATTAGACCTACATATTATAAATTATCACTAGTAAATTTGTTTTTAATTGTTCCTCCATGACATGAAATATGCTTTAATTAAAAATCAATTGATGAAACAGTTGATAAAAGCAACTTGGATTGTGCATACTTAGTTTTTATTTACTAGAAATTCTCCCAGGTTATTCTACTTAGAAATCCATCTCTTGAATGTAGTCGACTAAAAGAAAAATCAGTCTGGTTATGTGTACATAGAAACGGCTGCAATTTAAATTCACATATTCTTTATCAGGACTGTGGCCCCGCTCAGAAACTAGTTTGTCTTTACTAGAAATTGCTAGTGCTTAAAATGCTGTGTGCTGGTGGGGGTAGATTTCAGGGTCGTGATATTTGACTTGTTTTGTTTACCTCTTTTGTGATGCAAATACTTTGAAGGTAGCTGATTTCAAGCTATCATGGTGACATCACTGAATGTAAAATTACAAAAAAACTACATACACTTTATTTCCTAGAGAAGTATGTCTTTCGTATAGAATTTGCAGTCATAAATAGCTTGAAGAATTGCAAACATTGAAATGTAAACTAGTTGGAAGTTGAGTTTTGCATCTTTTACCTCTGCATTTAGTATGATTTGCATAATTTTAAATTTGTATATTTTAATAGTAGGTCAGGTCATTGTCTTACCCAAGACCTGAATATTTAGAGAAATTTTATGGATAGTCAGCAACCATAACTAATATTCATAGTAAGGATTTCCTCTAAAAAAAATCACACTTCTACACTAACACAGTGTCTTCTGTGGCACTAGAGAGTTCAAATACACAGAAGATTGTCCATGTTCAGTGAAGCACTCAAAACCTCAGCTGGGGCTGCTTACATTGTAGCCAGGAGATTGACTCTCAGGAATTTTTTCTGGCCTATGTAGATTTGCCTGGGAAACTGGTTGAGAACTAAATGCTATAGGTACATTTTGAAAAGAAAAGAATGTAGAAGAAAATATGGCAATATAGAAGGGATTAAAGCAAACAGTATAAAGATATGTAGAGACAGACAGCTCTCTTAAGGATACAGTGTAGCTCAGACACTTAGGTCAGTCTCAGCCAGATTCTCCTCTAAGACCAGAACTGATATCCATGTCTACTCACTTTAAATTTGCAAACCACAATCCAAAAAGTCCCTTGGGGTACCTCGTATGACCCAACCATGTCGGGTTTATAGCCTGACATGCCAACATTGGTCATGCTATCTCTGACAGCAGAACACAATATGATTTATACTTTAATGCTGGCTAGTGAAAATTGTCATTATGAGTGAAGGAGGTGGCATTAGTTTTTTTTTAAAAAAAAATCAGTGTTAAAGGTGAAATAAAACATCATTTCTCATTTGGCAGGAAATTTAATTACCTTGGGTGTGGGTGTGTACTTGTTTAATACTCAGTTAAAAGAAAATGCATTGCTATATTTCAGCATTGGTATTGAGAGTTTCTTGCTAGTTAATGAGCATTCAGTGGCTGGGGATGTAGCTCAGCTGCACAGTGCCTGCCTCACAAGCAGAAGGCCTAGAGTTTGATACCCATTACTCCTCTGACAAAACAAACAAACAAATAAATTTAACCCTTTTGCCTTAACAGAGGACACTACTACATAAAGTGATCATAAAATATTATTATTTTTGTGTTCATGAGATCATAAGATTTCCCCACTGTGTCCCACTCACCTATACTCAATAGCCAAGTGATTGGGATTTTCCGCTTTTATCTCAATCCCCTTGACCTGGTTGATGGATCCCATTAAAATTAGTTTGTGGCCTGGACAGTACTACTAGAGAACAACCATTGCCAATTGAGCAGTTCTAGTTATCTTCTTGTTGCTTAGCTGTAATGAAATTCAAATGCTCAGGGAAGGAAAGGGTCAAGACTAGCTGAGCTGATTCTTACTGTGGTTTGAAATCTGCCCATCTTCCAGTCCCGGTCTCACTTCTAGCTTCGTTACTGAGCCTTTCCCATTAATCCCCGGGATCCCACTTAGTCATCCTCTTGTCAAATACATGGCAATGACTTCCTGTCAGTGAGTGTTTCTTACCATAGTACCTTGCACTGTTAATTTCCTAATATGATAGTTTATCTCCCAAGTTAGATAGAAAATTTCTTTCAGATACTGCCCAGAGTATCAATAATGTCAGTCATACCCCCTAATTCTTCTTATTGACCCCTACAAGCCATGAACATTTTAGTTTTTCATACCAAAAAATAGTATATTGCATTTAAGAAATAATATGCCTAGGTGAATTTACATATGCAAAGCATTTTCACTGACATGGTGGTGCATGCCCATGATGCCAGTGCTGCAGAGCCTAAGGCAGGAGGACTGCCGTGAGTCTGAGGCCAGCCTCAACTGGTCAAGGCCACATCTCAAAAAATAAGAAAGTAAAATAAAAGCAAAATTTAAAGCTTTGTTTTACTTTTTAATTGACAAGTAATAATTGCATATATTTATAGTTTTAGTAGTGGTATTTATTGTGCAGTGATCAACTCAGGCTAATTAGCATATCCATTACCTCAACTGCTCATCATTTAAAGAAAAGCCCTTATATTCTAGGGAAGTAAACAATTTCCTACTGTGCCCATTTCTCTTTTGCTCGGAATATCTTTGCTGTGCTTTATGTTTGCAATTTCTAACATGCTAGAGTTGTGTTATTAAAAGACTGAATTGCTTTCACTGAGATACTTGACAGATTATAATTGTGGGTTCTGAAGTGAAATAAAGGAGAAAAAATATTTGTAAAGAGGAAATTAGTGAAATAGTGTATTCAAAGAGTTACCTGAATATTTAAGAATCATTTTCGACAGGAATAACAGAAAGATTTCAGACTAGATGAAAACGAAAAATGTGATGCAAAAATGGATCCTACCAATTACCTCTTCTGTGGCTTGGCATGAGCCACCTAAATCCTCTGTCTCAAAGTCTGCATTTCAAAAATGAAAAAAAAAATCATAGGGATAAAGCAAAGGTTGTTTTCAGTTCCAATGTAACGTACTATCCAAATGAGAGATTTTTGACATTGAGAAATATTAGGTTAACTTAAAAAATATCTAAGATTATATATATGTTTAGCATGCTACTCCTTAGTGTCTGGCATGTCATTAAACCAATAAAAATATATACAGTTTCTGAAAAGATAATGAGGGTTGTATTGAAGAAGTACATGTAAGAAACAATATTCTTATTGCTACCTCTAAGAAGAATAGTATCACTATACTTTAAAATTTGTTGCGTCTCTTCGTAAATGAATACACAATAATCACTGTGCCAGGACTTGTAATAGAGTTTCAGCCCACTCAGGGAGAAAGCCCTCAGGGCACGACCTTTCTGCTCCCAGTGATGCTTACATTTTAGTTGTGTCCTTCACCCCTCACTATTTCATTATCATCTTTTGTGCCTATTTTTGATCTATGTCTTTGAGAAGAAGAAATGGCAAAAATCTATATTTGCATATATCAAGCAAAACAAATTTTATGCAAGACACTATGTACAAAAGTCTGATTAAAGTTGAATTATTTATTGATTATTTATTGGCAGTGTTTCTCCATAATGAACATCCAATAAATGACCGTTCTATAGCTATATCTTAATGTTGTGATACTGCAGAAACTTACATGGGCTTATTTGTGAAGCCTCAAATTTACTTTTAAATTGGTTCTTCACAATTTCCTTTCTTCCCTCTGATTTAAGAAGCAGCTGATGTGTATTTACAAGTATAAATTATAAAAACCCCAAAAGGTGGGAAACTCATATATAATATCACCACAAGGAATAACCATGAATATTTCCTTAAACTGTTTTCTATGTTTTATGTTACTATAACTGTATCTTTCAAAAAGTAAATATTATTCTACCAACCTACAGCCATTCTGTAAGTCCTGAAATAATTTCAGACCGACTTCTGCCATGACCATGGTGCACTAAATTCATGTAAATTGTTACAAATTTTACAGAACTCTTAGAAGTTTTCTTCCTCCTTTTTGGAACAGTTCTAGCAGCTGGGTAGGAAGTGTGCAACGCCAATAGCTAAGGTTTTATGATTCTAAATTTCAGTGACAAATTTTTCATTTGTAAGCACACCATTTGCATTTGTTTTTCTTCCTGATTCTGTTGCTTGCATTACTCAAAAAAATATTTCTTCAATGAAAAGATACGTACTGAATTGAAAGAGGAAGAGTCTGGCTGTGTGGTCCTGACTTCATTTACTTCCCTGTACTTTGAAGTATGCGCTGTGTTCTAAGATCTGATATTTTGTAGGGCCAAAATGCACTTTTACAGCTTTACCTTTATGAACACATTATGGTGATATATTCATGCAAGCATCCTTTAAAGCAGAAAATTTGCAAAACTACAGATGAATAATTAATTTTCATTAACAGGAAAGGAATGTAAGTATCCAGGAGACATGATTTTCAGAATTTATATATCTTTTTTTGTTTGTGTTTTTTTAAATCTAATGTTTCCCAAATGGATTAAAAACAAGTTTCATTATAATGAAAAGCCCAATTTTGACCTTACTGTCCATATGCTATTTCACCATGCTTACATGTTACATCATTCATAAGCCCCCACTGTGTTCCCAGCACATATATGTGATGAGGAAATCTAAACTTATCTTCAAAATTTACATTCAAAATCAGCAATAGTAATTAATCAATATGATGTACTTTTAGTTTTTTGGTTTGTTTTGTTTCATTCTTTACATGTTATTAAATCACTGTGAAAAGTCTGAATATGCTGCTCACTAATAAGTGTGACTTTTGGGGTTGATTAAATCTGCATATTTTATTTCCTATGAAATTAACTCATTCATTGAAATTTATTATGTAGAACAAAGTTCAAACATTGTAAGCCCAGAGTTTTTTTTTAATTATAACAAAATGAACATCACATATAGTCAACATCCAGATTAAATAAATCATTGCCATGAACCTAGGAATCTTCACAGGCTTATTTCATCCATTGCATGATGCTTTGCTGAGTTGTGTGTGGTGCGTTTATACTACTGCACACCCCATGCCTGTGGCAACTTCGGCTTCTCATTGTGAGCTACCATGACACTTTCTCTCTTGTAGTATTATGTGGTGCCATAAGGTTTTTACTTTAGAGAAAAATGCATTGCTTGTGTGCTAAGTCCACACTGTTCATACCAATGGTAGTGTGTGTTATTTGCTTACTATTTTATGGCTACTTTTCTAAGTAGTTAACTTGAAGTAAAATTGCTTAATCTTCAAAATAAGACTACAAAATGGTTATTCTCTTAATGTTAAATTTTTACAAATGAAGAATCAATAGTACACAGGTTATATAGCATGTGAATTTTATTTCTAGAATTCAAGACTGAATGGTTGGATTCTGATGCCTATGACCTTAGTTACTATTATGCCATTATAAAATTTGAAATTGAAAGTGCTATGTAACAATAACTCCCTAAAAAATTCAACTGTAAAGGCAAGGATGTTCCTATAATTTTATTTATTTATTTATTTATTTTTTTGTGGAACCAGGGATTGAACTCAGGCCCTTGCCCTTGCCAGGGAAGCACTTACTATACTGAGCCGTCTTCCCAGCCCCTGTTCCTATAATTATTAGCAGTAAAGTGATAAAACACACAATGAACAGGCATACACTTATTTTAAGGTTTGAAATTCAAAATCAGCCTTAGAAAACATTCTCACACAGAAATTCTGAATCTCTCCCCTCCTATAAAAATTGTTTGCCTCACCTTTAAAAAACTGATGATAAAAAAGAGAAAGCTTAGTAATCTTCTTCTGTAAATGAGAAAATGACTGAGGTGTAATCTTGCAGAACACCCTTGTAGCTTGCAGAAGGATTAAGCAAATATGAGTGAACGAATGAATAAAGACAATACTGTCTGTTATTTTTCAAAATTATTTAATGCATGCTAAATGTTACAGACATCTTGCGAGTAGCGGGGAAAATTATTTTGTGTATCATTTCTTTTGTCACACACTATGGTATACAAAGATTGTTATGAGAATATTATGAACAATCAGCATTTCAAAAAGTAATCTTAGAATGTAACTGAGAAAGGTGGATTAGATTCACAAATAGAGCATTCTGAGCAACACAATTTATTTGTTTTCGATGAAAATTCTAACTGCTCATTCTCTATATTAGTCCTTATTAATGCCTCAAGTTTGTGCAGCACAGGTCCCATGCTCCCGGAAGCATTTCTCTTCTTGGCATACAGCAGTACCCATGCTTGGTTCAGTCATGCAGCAATGAGTGTCAGGGTGCCCTGTGACCTGGTGTGGTAGTGGTGGGTTCCCAGCACACAACAGGGCTCAAAGTTACTTTTGCTTTTACTTTCTGTATTCGATTTAATTTTTTTCCTTGCCAAGTATAATCTTGCATTTGTACATATTAAGTACATAAAGACTTAATAGTCTACTCAGAATATAGTGCTTAAATTAAAAAAAAATTATTCTGAGCAGAGCATGGGCATACTGGAAAGGAGGTCCAAGCTACTGGAAAGGAAGATAGCTTAGCCTTAGAAGTCTAGAACTCAAGGAGATGGACTCACCTTGAGATAGCTGAAACTTTCTCAATAGTGGTAACTTTGGGAATGTTCCTTTTTTAGAACTTACCCATGAGTTTGTATGAATATGTGTAGACTTCTGAGAAGAAATTTAGTTCTTTTTAATAACAATTTCTTGGTTATTGAAACATTATTAACTTTGTTAATAAAGCCCACTTTACACTTGTCACCTCTGTCATTGGCTTCAGATTGTGGCTTCTTAAGTTTTACTCAACCCTTAGTTTTCAAAGTCCTATGCAGAACAAGATTTCCTATGCTACAGGCTTTCACTTAAAAATTATGGGCTGAATACATTACATTTTCTACCACTGTATTTTTCTTTCATCTTTTTGGTTATAAAAATAAATGTAATATACTCACATCAGAAATTAAAACTGTTCAAAACTGAATAATTTATATTATACTTATATAATATATATTTAAATTTATATATATTTTATAATATACATTTACATTTATATATTTATAATTGTCTTAGTTACTCTTCTCTCGTTGCTGGGACAAATACCCGACACTCAAAATGAAGG
>NDGM011200232.1:0-21059 GCA_002564305.1 Octomys mimax | reverse complement strand
CGCCCCCGCCGGGCCCCGCCCTCCCGCGCTTCCCACGGCGCGGGGCCGGAGGCGGGGAGGCGCGGCCGGCTGGACGCCCGGATGCCCTCGGCGCCCGCCAGAGGGGAGCGCACCTACTAGCCGCCGACCCCGACCCGAGACGCGGGACGCGGGCGGGGCCGTGCAGGCCGCGGCGGGCGGGGACGGAGGGCAGCGGGAACCCGGGCGGGCGCCTGCCCGAGTGGGAGTCACGGCCCCCCGGGCGTCTCCCGCGCCCGCCTTCCCGGGGCGCCCCGAGAGCCGGCGGCCGGGCTCCAGGTGAGGCGCAGGTGAGGCCCGAGCGGGAACGGGGATCCTGGTCCTGGCGGCCGCTGCCCTTCAGAAAGGGCTGAGGGCCTGGCCGGCCTCGGGGCTGCGTGCGCGCCCTGCGCCAGGCGGAGCTTCCGGAAGGGTGGCCGAGCTCCGAGGCCAGAGATCCCAGAAAATCGCTGCAGGACTCAGACCTGCACGGAGGCCTGGCCCGCTGCCTGGGGAGGTTTTGGCAATTCCCTGGCTGGGGCTCAGGGTGCAGCCCTCCCCCACAAGGATCAGCTAGCTTGGGGCGCAAGGGCAGGGGCAGCTCAGAACCCGGCGCTCATCGGGACTCCGCCGCAGTTTTGCAGGGAGGGCAGTCGGGGCCGCAGGCTTGTTAAATCTCCACTTCTGGCCGGCTGGGGACTGAATCCAGCCTACGCCCACTTCAGGTTGGCGGAAGAGGGCCATCCTCCTGCCGCCCCTCCTGGACCGGAGCTCCTGCCTGGCACGCAGACACCAGCCTCCTCTAACTCTAGAGAAAACCTCCACCTGGGAGGTAGGACACAAGCTGAACCTGTTTTGGGGGGAATACATGTCTGGGGCTTCTCTGGAAGTTTGCGTGTTAAAGAGGAGGAGCTTGCGCTTGGAGGTGTTGTCTTGCCTGTGTGGATGTCCGAACTAAGGATGTTCCACACACACCCCCAGCTTTAAGGTGCAGGTGCTGGGACTCCCCCCAGCCACCCTGGAGATCTCTAGACCTTGAGCCCACCGGTGCAAGGAGAAACTTTGGGGAACCTGGCTTTGGAGCACACTTGTCTCATTACAGTTCTGGGGAGTTTCCAGGGTGATTTCTGGTTGATTGTTTTAAGCTATTATACCCTGCCTCTTAATTTTTTTTTTTTTTTCCTAATCTCATTCTTGGGCTGCGTAGTCTGACATCGCAGAAAGCTGCTTAAAAGTTCAGGCTCTATAGCGACTTAGATGCCATAAAGGAGGCTCATGGGGACAAGGTGCTCTCCCTTTGCATGAGTGGTTCCTCCCAGGTCCACCGCTGGAAGGAACATTGCTGTTGAAGGAGTTAGCATTCTTGGCTCAGATCCTTTACAGCCTGAGCTTGTGGGAATGGTTTGTAATTTCGTCCTGGCAGGGCTTTTGTTTGTTTGTTTTGTTTTGTTTTAATGTATTTAGGACAGGGTCTCACTATGTAGATCGAACTCATCGTGATTCTCCTGTTTTCAGCCTCTCAAGCGCTGGGATGACAGGCGTGCGCCACTATGCCCAGTCTCAGTTGCCCTCTCAGCGTGCCCCGGGGGCAGGGCTGGCACTGACCAGCCTGCACTCTGCCTAAGCAGGCGCTTTAGTCTGCTGAGCTGTCTGGCCAGCACTTTGTCCTGGCAGTTTTTAAGTAGTGCCCATACCATGGGCACAGGGTCACCTAGCCTGTGAAAGAGGGCACTCCATCCTGTTGGTCCCAGGGGACATTGTGGGAAAGTGGGGCTGTAGGGTAGGATGTGTAGCTGTCTCACACGGTCCCTCCCCAAAGCACCTCAGCCGCAGACTGAAGAGTTATAAATGAGGGCCTGTGAGATAGCTCAGCGGACTAAGCACTTGCTTAGGCACACGCAGGGACCGGGGTTTGAACCCTGGCACCACACACTCTGCCAGCACCGGCCCCACCCCTGTGTGTGCCAAGCTGGCGACCAGTCCAGGCAGGGCGGTGCACGCCTATAGTCCCAGCGCAGGATTGGCTGAAAACAGGAGGATCACTACAAGTCCGAGCTGAGTGATGAGACCCTGCACAAAATACATTTAAAAAAAGAACTTATAAATGAGCTGTGATTAATGTGCAGTACTTCCATAATTTAATTTTGAGATGTGATGTTAACGATAGGTCTTTCTCTTTCTTTAGAAACACTAGCCACAGCTTCAGTCTCTGAGTTGGGTATGCCTCATTCTCTCTGATTCCAGCAGTCAGAAACCTACCTACATAGGATACCGGGAAAGCACGTAGGATGCTGGAGAAGCGTGTCAGCAGGCCACCACAGACCTCATCCCTACAGCTTGCTGGACTGTGAGCCAGGACCGGAAGAGGGTCGCAAGTAATGGCAATAAATTCTTACGTTTTAATTTCACTGTCTGAGTATAGTCACTTGGGAGTATGTTCCACCCTAATTGTAGGCACCATTCCACCATTGAGGGTGTCTGCCCCTATGTGGCCAGCCCTGCCCCATCGGGACAGGAGCAAGTCCTGTAAGCGCCACGAAGGAAGCTGCTGGTCTGAGGGCCAGCGGGAGCCCGGCAAGATCCCTCCCAGCCCCTGAGTTTCAGGGTGGCCATACCTCGCTGGCCCCATGACGCGGGAGGGCTAGTTCTCTGCATTGTCGGCCTTGGGTGCCATCTTACCTCTGAACGGCCCTGCACTCCACTTTGGGGGGTAGCAGGATGGGCTTCACAGGAGTCTATGGAGGATTAACAGGTGTACAGTGCAAGTGGCACTGTACCGTGTGGCATCTACTTTGTGCCCCCTCTCGAAGTGGTAGTTCTCAAGGCTTTCCTGTAAGAGCCAGCTGTGACCCCACCTTCATAGTACAGTTCTCAAACAGAAACCAGGGAGTGACCACACAGCATACCATGAATGTGCGACAGTGTCCGGGGCAACTTCTGTGCTCATTAGATTAAAATAACGATGTGGTTGGGTTGACATTTTCATATACAAAGGCCCTGTCAACGTGGCTTTGGAGGAAGCAAGTTTTGAGTTGTTCACGTGGTTAAGGTTTTGTGCCCAGAGCATGCTGGTCTCCTCAGGAATGAAGCCGCTTGTGAAGTCGTGCTTGCTTGCGCTGGATTTGCTAAGAGCCGTTCTTTTTCAAACACAGAGAAGCATTTGCAGACTCTGTCAAGATGGCTCCTCCCTACAGCCTTTGGAGATTAAAAAAAAAAGCCTCTTTTCTCCTCATGGAGAAGATGCAAGCTCAGAGGGGACAGGAAGGGCTGGGAAGGGCAGTGTGAGCTCAGTGTGGGCGCAGCCCCAGGCTCGAAACACTGGGCTTCTTCAGAGGGAGGAAGTCCCCTCACGCTGGAGGCCACGGAGCCCAGGAAGCGTGGGAAGTTTGTGCCAGGACACCAGGGTCCCGGGACGTGGTGAGCCGTGGGAGGCTGCTCCTCCGTGGCCGTACGTGATGCGTGCTGCCGTGTCTGACTGCTTAGACATGTGTGTACTGTGCTTTCTTTCTTCCCAGGATATGAGAAGGGCCGGGAAATAAAGCAGTGCTTCCCTGCGCGCCTGCCACACTCGCTAGGATGTTTCTCATGAACGCCCCTCCAGCGGTCACGCTCCAGTCCAAATGGGAGGCCTTCGGCCCGCCTGGGAGCTTTAGGTTTCCCGGGTGCTTCTCGGAATCGAAAGAGGACGTTGCCAGAGCCGCGGTGAGTGCCAAGGTGCAGATGCTCATCAGCACGCTGCAGCAGCACGACGCGGTGCCCCTGGGCATGAGCGATGAGCGCCCTGTGCAGAGAAGCCAGAAGGCAGAGAGGTGCCGCGATGCCAGGCTGGCCGGCAGCCCCTCCACGTGCAAAGAGCAGTCCCCTGCGTGCGCTGCCTGTGGCCTCACTGCCCCTGGTGACCCCTCACGAGAGGAAGCAGCCGCAGACTTGGGCCCCCTGGTGCTAGACTCAGACAGTGATGACTCTGTGGACAGGGACATCGAGGAGGCCATCCAGGAGTACCTGAAGGCCAGGAGCGGAGCCCTGCAGCCTGCGTCTGGGGGCACCCAGCCTGGCAGGGTCTCAGCTGGGGGCAGCAGATGCAAACTGGAGCCTTCCCATAGCAGCACCCCACCTGCCCTGGGTCCCTCAAAACTTGCCCCTGTGTGTGGCAGTGTTTCTGGCCACTCTGTGGGGACCAGCGAGGACCAGGGTTCTGCCTCCCCCACTAGCGTGAGCAGTGAGGACTCCTTTGAACAGAGCATCCAGGCGGAGATTGAACAGTTTCTGCACCAGAAGAGACAACATGAGAACCCCAAATGTGATGCAGCTATGGACAAAAGCCCAGACCCAAATGAAAACGCAGCCAGAGCAGTGCCGAAATCCCACAGGGAGCCCCCCATCAAGCCGGCCCCACAGCAGGACCTGAGGGGAACTGCTAAGGAGTTTGTCTTCCGCAAGCCTCCCCGGCTGACGAAGGTGAGCACCCAGCCCAGGGGCCTCAGGCCCAAGGTCATCCCCGAGCCAGAGACCGTGGGCAGTGTGAACCTGGCTGTCCCCAAACTAGAAGCAGCACACAGTAAAGGTGGGGTGAGGAGGAGCGCAGGTGCTGGGCGGAGGGGCAGGCAGGTGCGGAGCCCAGCCCCGGAGCATGAGACATCGGACTCCAGCAGTGACGACGGCATCGAGGAGGCCATCCAGCTGTACCAGCTGGAGAAGACCCGGAAGGAGGCCAGTGGGGACCTGCTGCTGAGAACCCAGCTCAGAGAGGAGACGGTGCCTGACCTTCCTGCAGACAGCACAAGCAGTGGCATGAAAAGTTCATTGCCTGAAACCCACCGGAGAACACCGAGCAAGAAGAAGCTGGTAGCCCTGAAAGTGGCGGATCCTGGGTCGGGGGTCCTTGACCCGGACCACTCCTCCAAGCTCCTGAAGGATGCCAAAGCCTCTGCACCTCCTGTGAACACCATCGCCAGGAGCGAGTGTGTGGAACGGGTATCATGCCGGGCAGACACCCCTGCTGAGCTGATATGCGCCGAAGCCATCCTGGACATTTCCAAAACCATCCTGCCAGCCCCTGTGGAGGTCAGCAGCGGGCCTCCCTCTGCGAGCCCACACTTGCACTCCCCCGATGTGCCTTCCCGCCTCGATGGCGACAGCAGCGCTGTGGACAGTGACGACAGCATCGAGCAGGAGATCCGGACGTTTCTGGCTCTCAGGGCACGGTCCGGGAGTGTGCTGGCCAGGGCCGAAAGCTGCCCTCCGCCTGCACAGGGCCCGCTGCTGCTGCCCGGCCCCAGCAGCCAGGCTGGTGACGCCAAGGCCCCTGCATCTACTAAGGCATTAGACCTGTCCCCAAGCTGCAGAAGGAAACGGAAAGGAGGCAGCAACACTGTGAAGCCGTCCACACCCAAGAAGACGAGGGAAGTGAGCACAAGTGCCCAGGATGGTGAGCACGGGCAGAGCAGGGCCCAGCCCAGCCAGGGCGAAGCCAGTGAGGTGCCCAGGAGGGAGGGGGAGGCCCGGGCCCAGCTTGTGGCCCCCAGGACGGTGGGGCTTGGTGACGCACCCCTGTCTCAGAGCCCCAAGGGTGTCGGGAAGGCAGACGAGGGACAGAGTGTTGGTGAGAAAGAGAGCTCGGAGGACAAGAGCAGCTCACTGGACAGCGATGCGGACCTGGACACCGCCATCAAGGACCTGTTACGGTCCAAGCGGAAGCTCAAGAAGAGGGGCAGGGACCCCCGAGCCAAGAAAAAAGTCAGGTTCAGCACCACCGAGACGCGGTTCGTGGATCGAATGCATGGCCTCCCTGCGCACTGGAAAGACAGAGGCCCGCGGGCACTGCGGAGCTGCCTGTCCAAGTCTGGCCGGGACAGCCAGGATGGCCCGCAGAGACTGCCAGGGGTCTTCAGCAGCACAGCAGAGGTCATAAAGCCGGCCAGCCTGGGGGACAAAGATGTGGCCCCTGCCTTCCCGCAAGGGAGGGGCCCAGAGGGGCTTGTGTTCTCCACAGAGACGGGGGCTCCAGACACCGCCTGCTCCACCCGCAGCACCAGCTCCCTATCTGAGGACAGTTCAGTGGACAGTGACGATAGCATCGAACTGGAGATTCAGAAGTTTTTGGCAGAAAAGGCCAAGGAGTCAGTGAGCATTGCTGAAATTCAAGGGGCGGCCCCCACCACCCTGGGAACTGAGGGTCCGGCCAGGCCGGAGGTGCTGTGCAGGAAGGAGCTGGCCCCCACCCTGCAGCGCGGCGTGTGCACACGGAGCCAGAGGGCCAGGGGTGGTCCCCAGCCTGTGGAAGGACCACGGGTTACAGAAAGAGCTGGGGGGCAGGGCTCTGCCAGCCTTTTCATTCCAGGAGGGAAGAGTACCCCCCGCGTGGAGAGCGCTCCTCGAGCCGCTGCTGCTCTGGGCGGATGTGAGCCGGCACTGCCCAAGAGCACCAGCGGGGCCGTCTCTGCCAGAGGTTCCCAGGTGAGCCGAAGAAACATCTATGGCCACAAAGACCAGAGCCCGCGAGGGGCCGAGCCTGCTGCTGCAGAAAGTGTCTTTGGTCAGCTGCCCAGTTGTGCCAGAGCAGCCACTGAGGCCAGAAGCAGCGGGGGCACTTTCCATGTGAACCATGGCAGTCAGAGCTTCCTGGCCCCCGGGCCAGGACTCCAGGTCGACCTCCCTCTCCCCTGGGGCGACCCTGCCCACCAGACCCGGTTGCCCAGCCCGTGGGTGCTGAACTCAGACGGTCGAGGCCCGGCCTGGACCGGGGGCCTCGGGGCTGAGAGAGAGAGGGCCACTGAGGTGCAGGCCAGGAGCCCACCCAGCCTCTCCTCGGACCCCAGGAAGGGCCCGACCTTCCCCGGCTTCTCTTCGCTGCTGTCCACACAGTTGTTTCACTTTGGAAAGAGCGCCCCCTGGGGGGGCGCCCAGGCCGGGCTCTTCAGCAGCCCCTTGGGCCTGCCTCTGCAGGGGCCCTCCTTCTCCACCTTCAGAGAGACCCCGGCTGGCCCCAGCCCTGTGTTTGGAAGCCCACACCTGCTCACAAAGAAGGATGGCGGTGGGCACTGGCCCAACAGAAAGGCCCAGGCTGGGCTCGGTTTGCATAAAAAGAACTCAGGGTCAGAGGAAAACATTTTAGACCTGAGATATCCACACAGGGTCGTTGATAGGGACGACCAGGACCAGGAGGCCTTAGGCAGTGATGCCAGTGAATTCAGTGACACCTCTGTGGAGGACGGTGGCGGCAGCTCTGTGGTGAAGGGCAAAGTCCTCAAGTTGTGATAGGTGCCCTGCTTCTGGTCACTCATGGGCAGCAGTGGGTGTACAGATGTGTGTATTTATGTGTGTGTGTGTGTGTGTGTAGGTAGTCCAGTCACAGAAGGCAAACCAGAGGCCCTCGCACACAGGAGCCCTGTACATGTACTGTAATACTGAAACGGATGGTTTTATTTAACAGATGTATCCTAGTACATATGATTTTGTAGCTTTTTGTAAAATATTTAAAGTGCTGTAAAAATATTTTTTGAAACATACCGTTGTCCGCTATTGTAACTCAAGTTTTCTGTGTTTGGCACATGAGCTGTAGATGAGCAGATGCTTGGTGGTTCTGCCGCCGCTAGGACCACAGATGAGGCCTGCTTCTTGCGGGCTGCTTGCCACGTGGACCCTAAGCCTGGAAGGTGGCGGCCACTCTGTCCTGGACCGGCGAGGCTTCTGGGACAGCGCTGAAGGGTGGCCTGATGGGCAGCAGCCAGCACACTGCCTCTGAAAACTGCAGTCACAGCCTTAGAAAGCACAACGGCCAGCGAGCATCCTCCCTGCTGTGTGCAGTCAGCTGAGACCCCAGCAGTGCTCGCCCCGCAGCCGGGCCCAGAGCCTGTGCTGGTCCTGCGTCTGGCTCATCGGTTGCCAGATGCTTTGAACGTCTCGACCAAGCTGCCCCACTGAGCCCCGCTGCTCTCCATTGTAGCCGTGGTTCTGAGAGGTGGCAGCGCACGTGCGTCGTGACTGTCCTGTTGATTTGTACATGTGAGTGAATAAGCACAGCTCTTGGGTGCTTGGTCCCCAGAGGCCTCAGCCACCTCTGCAGGCTGGTGGAAAGCCCACTGGGGACAGGCCTCCCCACGTACCTGGCGCCCAGTTGGGGATGTGGCTCTCTGTGGCCGCCCTCTTGGGGCAGCACCCAAAGGCCCAATGCCACTTCCAGGCAGTGGCGTTTGTCCTTGGTCTTGGGGTCCCTGACTTCCTGGCCTTCTGTCCTGAAGCACTGAGGGGCCCATGGCTTTGCTGGGGACAGAAGCTGCCATGGACAGCAGTGGTCAGAATGTCCACACTGTGGTTGTCGCTCACCCTGAAAAGTGTGGCAGTTGAGCCGTGGCGCGGTCTACTTTGTAGCTGAGTCTGGTTGGTGCTCTAGCATAGGAGTGGCTTCTCTGACCCCGTACACCCCAGCATAATTCAGTCCTCGCCCAAACTCGGACTCGCGCCCCTGCTGTCCTTCACTGTCCTGAGCCGTCTTGTACTTGTGACAGGTTCGTTGTGGCATATTTGTTCACTTAAGTGCTTCTGGGAAGAACAGCGGTCCCGCGTAACCCATGATGTGACTTTAATTTTGTAGAGAGTGCTTTTATCCCTTGGAAAAAAAAATCAGCTTGTTTTGTACATAAGAACTGATTGGTTTTTTTTTAATTAATAAATCCAGCACCACCCACAAATCTGCTTCTGTGCTCCGTCCACTGTGTCTACGTGAGCAGGCGGCCGGTGTGGCGTGCTGATCCCCCAGGTCATCAGCCCTGGTGACCAAGGGCAAAGGGGAGCTGCAGCCTGCAACACAGCGAGCTTAGTGCCCAGGGCCTCTCAGCTTCCATCCCCTCACGCTACCTGTGGAAGCCACTTCTCCAGGCTCCCCCAAACCAGGGGACCTGTTACCTGGTCCTCCCAAGTTGCTGATCCTCTGAACCAAGGGCCCTCAGAGCAGTGCAGGCTGCAGCAAGCCCCCCTCACGTCAAGGACAACCCACTGAGGCCCCAGGGTCTGGCGTGTTCGTCTGAGAGAAGAGATGTGTGTCACCACCATGACCTCCTGCTGGTCACTGCAGTTGCCGGGGACATCCTTGCTGATGCCTTAGGCCAGGCTTCACTATCCCCTGGGAGGTTTGGCTGCCCTGATATCTGCCCCTCCGGGCCTGTGGGACCCCAACCCTCTTTCCCTGCACTCAGCAGTAGCTAACCTGGATCTGTGGGCAGGGACTCTGTGCAGTCACTGTTTTCATGAACTGGACATGAGCCCGGTCACACTGGCGTGCCCACCCCTGGCGCTGCCTATCTGCCCTGTGGCCCGCGAGTGTTTGTCTCCATGACCTGCGCACTAAGTCAGCTCTGGCCAGGGTGGAGCCCTCAGCCTCCTGTTGGGTTCAGGGCCAATGACGAGGTCAGCTGTACCCAGCAGTTTCTTCATGTGTTGGAAATGCCCTCAATTCATGTGTTACTGGCCCTGACCTCACGGAGGGTGTAGCCCCAGGAGGGCAGCAGTAGTTTCCTAAGGGGAGGCAGAGAGTCCCAAGCTGGCCCAGCCTCACCCGCCATGCTCTGCGCCACGGCAGCATGCAGCAGGGAAGCCCTTGCCCGGGCCAAGCGGAGGCTGGCGCCAGGCACGGGGATCTCCCGCCTCCAGAAGTGAGAACCAAATAAACCTCTTCTAAATCACCCACCCCGAGTACTGTGGCTTAGCCAGCGAGAACAGGCTGGCACAGAAATAGCATCTCAGTGGCCGCGACAAACGAGTTTCCTCACACCACTGTGGTGCCAGCATCCCGAAACCCCAGAGAGCCCGCGGCGAGCTCGGCATCTGGGCGGCCACCCGTCTTCTGTGCAGATGGGGGCTCCAGCCTGGCCCCTGCTGGCGCCTCATCCTGGGGCTGGGGACCCTGCCCCTCACGCCGGGGCCCTCAGACCAGCGTGTGGCTTCAGTAGCAGTGACTGTCTCCTCACAGGACAACAGCTGGAGAAAACCCGTCATCCGCCTGATGGCACCACCGACCCACGAGCTGCCAACCTGCTGCTCGCGTCATGAGGGACAAGGAGCCTGCTCTTGTCAGCGCCAGGGAGACCCGGCTGATGAACCCTTTCTGTCCTTTCTGTCCCCGTGCCTGAAGCTAAACATGTGAAGCTAAACAGAAGGGGCACAAGCATCTTGGTATTTTTAAGGGCTGCAGGAACTTTTCTGCAGTTTGGTGTGCGGACTGCAGGCTTCCTGGCTCAAAAGAAAGACAGCGTGTGGATCCTGGCTTCAGCTCAGCTCTGTGCCTTTATGTCAGCCCACTGATGTTCTCTGGAGATCATTTCCACTCTGAATTGCCGCCAGGCGCTTACTTGCGCGCATTAACAGCAGCACTAAGTTTATACTGAAGAAATAACCAGTGGTGACGGCTAACTTCCTCCCTAATTCATAAGTGATAGAACCTCTGGAGAAAAATTTCTGTACACAAGATATCATCGCTGGCACCGAAGAATGACTTCTTTTTTTGTAGTTTCAATACTTTCCAAATTTCCTGCCATCTTACTCTCATGGAGTTAAATTAAAAAAAGAAAAGAAAAAGAAAAGACTGTATCTGAAAGCTGTACGCTGGACCAGAAAGTCCTTTTCTTATTGACGACCTTTGGCTTGTGGCACACACTGATTTAGGACTGCCCAGAGATGAAAATCTACTTCATGGAGTTGGTACCCCACCCAAGAAAATTATTCATTATTCCTTGCCTGCGTTCTTTCAAAATTTATTGACTTTTTAAAAATGTATTTGATACAGGGCCTCACTACACAGCTTGGACTCATAGTGATCCTCCTGTTTTCAGCCTCCCCCACACTGGGATTACACACATGTGCCACCACCACGCCCGGTCTTGGTGGCCAGCTCAGCACAACCAGGAGGTGGGGGTGGTGCAGCATGTGGTGCCAGGGGACCAAGACCCAGTGCCTGTGCTTGCCTATCTCCCCAGCCCTCCCTATTGACATAAACACAGATGGCCGGCTTCCATGTCCACATCACCATGGAGGCTGGCATTGGTCAGCCTTGTGCAGTGCTTCTGTCCCTTCCCAATCTGTGACCGGGAGCTGCACACTTGTCACTACCCATTTATTTTTGGGTTTTTGGTTTTTTGTTTTGGTATCAGGAATTGAACTCAGGACCTTGTGCTTGCCAGGCTGGTGCTTATGCCACTGAGCTATCTCCCCACCCCATTTATACCTAGATCACAGGCAGGGCCACCTTCTTGAGCTCTGACAAGGTACCCGCTCTTCCTGTCCCACACAGCACATCTCACCAGCCACCCATACTCTGAGGGGGACTACGGTGTCAGCGCAGGTCTAGCCTGAGACAGTCGGGCGCCTGTGCAGCAGTGGCCCCTGGAGGCCAACGCAGGGGGGCTGCCGTGCAGCCCCTGCTTCTAGGTCATGGCCACAGGATGCAAATGTCAGGACCGCTGGACATTCAGGCCATGGTGGCATTCGTAACGGAAAGCCAAGCCATTAACATCTCTTTTCTATGTGCATCTTAGACGTAAAACAGGGAAGGTCTTGCGCACAACCCAGTATTTGCATGTTGTTCTATTCCAGGGAGGAAAATATTTTCAGAAGAAACAGTGAAAAGCGTGTACCTTTACAACTGGACAAATCATTGGCAACAGGGAAACGGCTAGAGAAGACTTCTGGAGGGATGTCCCGCCTAGTCGCAGATGGACGGCTTGTTGACATTGTAACTGGGGTGGAAGTTAAGCCTGTCGCAGGGGGTGATGTAGTTGTCCGGGCCTGTTACAATGCTCTTCTCCATGCTGACGTTGAACGTATTATCCCGGAACATTCCACTAGCTGAGAGCTGTCTGGAAAACTTACTTGAACTTGAGTAAAACACTTTCTGGAAGAGAAGGCAAACACTGGGATTAATGACACCTGATAATTATACTGTTGAACTCATCTGGGGACACTGGGAATGAGAAGAATGAGAATTTGCAACGTCAAGAAGAAGACTACCTCCATTTGTAGGAGTCTAAGAAGCCAGGGCAGGCAAGACGGACCAGTTTGCCCCTGACTGCCACGTAGGGAAAACCATTAACAAAACCATTAGTGGTGCCTTCTCGCTGCCACTCCACAGATAGAAAAGAAGCTCCGGAGCCAGCCGGTGTGGCTTTTCCACACCTAACCATGAGAGAGAAAGAGAGAGAGCACTAACCTGGGGTCAGGGCTGGAGTGACCCTGGGTCTGCTTTTCCCAGCCGATAGCTGCTCCTAGAATCCCGCATCTACCCACATTTGGCCAAGAACCTGAAGAGCCAAGTCCAGGTGAGGTAGATGAGCTGTAGGAAGAGTCTGCTTCGAAGCGTGTCTTGGATGTCCTCCTGCCTCACCTGCCCTTGCCCCCTACACCGGTGAATACGGAGCCCCCACTCTACTTAGAACAGAAACATCTGGGCCCATTTTCGCCTGTCATTTCATTCAAAGGCCTGATTCCCCAGGGAAGGGTCAGAAGAAGCCTTGATTCTGGAAGGATTCTAGCGATGTCACATTGTGTGTGCATGAGAGAGAGAGAGAATTATGAGGGGGGTTGACTCCAGAGGGGCTCCCCCTCACATACTAGGCAAGAGCTGTATTGCTGAATTCCACCCCCAAGACCAGCAGAAAAATTTTTTGATGAAGAAGAGCTCTATCACCCAACACAACTAAATATCAATCACCAAATTCTTGAAAACGATGAATAGTTAGGGGAACTCCTTACAACATTCTCACCCCAACTTGGCTGGCCCTAGTGGCCTGGGGTGCTGTGCTGGCCCAAATGGTGCGTCCCCCGTACCAATGGGGAGGGAGGAAGACTGCCTCGGGGCATAAGCAGAGTCTGCAGGAGCCCCTGGGGCCCCCATTTCTGCAACCTCGGCCCTCAACAGGCGCAGCCTCTTGGGCACAGTGAGCAGCCCATAAAACAAAGGTTGATTCACAGAAAAGATGGGAGCCATTCATGTTCCTCAAGCTGGTTGGCTTAGGTTGAGAGAAGTGGTTGTGTGCATGTGTGAGGGTTGTGGGGGTGAGAGGTGCGTGCATGCGTGAAGGTCGTTTGTGTGGTTGTGTACACGGAAGCGAGGGCCACACAGACGCAAGTCTATGTGTACTTTTCCCATTCTTTAAAGCACTTCACCTCTACATGTGTTTGCTCCTCTCTTTTCTGCTGCGCCCTGTTGCAACACCCCGCGAGGCGCCTCCCCTCTGCGACGCTGGAATTGGGGTTCTCGGCCTCTCTGCTTGCCTTCACGCACTGCCCTTTCCCCACTCCAGGGCTCGTCCTCTGTGCTGAACCACCCACCGGCTTCCCACGTACGGGCTTCCCACGTACGGGCTTCCCACGTACGGGCTTCCCACATACCGGCTTCCCACGTACCGGCTTCCCACGTACCGGCATCTCGTGCACGGTGGGCGCTCTGCTCCCGTAGGCCTGGTTACTGGTCCTGTACACAGAGGCAGCGTCCGTGGCTCTGTGGAGGAGAAGCACACGTGTTCTCCCACGCACTGACCCTGAGTGCTCACGCCACAGCAGCATTTGCTGGCTGGAGCCCGGGCTGGTGACGTCCCCAAAGAGAGGGATGTCCCGGGCTGGTAGCGCGGCACAGATGTGGGCTCCCATCCCTGCGGGCTGACCGTCCCGGTCCCAGGGGGCTGCCTCCCTGCTGGCAGAAGGCCCTGCTTCTCCAGGGTGGGCCAATATGCTAAGGAGAGCCCGGGACTCGGGCAGCCCCCAGCCACCACCGCAGGGCCTTGGCACGCGAGATATAGCCAGGAGCCGGAGCCAGCTTCCAGACCCGGCCCGTCAAGAGGTCCCTCTACGTCTGAGTGCCAGCGTGAGGAAGCCACACCGTGCCAGTGCAGACGAAGAGGGGCCTGTGGCTGCATGCTGTGACACTCCACCACCACCACGGGACCCTTCTGCTCCGTGTACCCCGGGTTCACCCCCTCTCCCTCACCTGTAGCCCCGAAACCACCCCGGGTTGTTGAACCGGATGGGCAGGTGTTCGCTCACGCGGTAGTAGTCGCTGGTTCTCTCCGGGGGCGCCTCGGACTTGGGCGCTGCAGGCTGTGCGCGCTCCTGGGGGCTTTCCTCGGACATTTGGCTCTGGCAGCAAACCAGCTCTGCTCAGCCCAGGCTGCAGCTTGGTTCTCGTTGCTAGGCGACAGTGTCACGTGACCGGGGGGGGAGTCCAGCGCTTGATGGCACAGCGCCAAGGGACAAAGGCCCTTCCCTGGAAGGTCTAGAACCTTCGGGGAGAGGAGGTACTAGAGGACCGTCCTGTGGAGAGGCCCCGAGCCCCAGCACATTGCGGGGACCCTGGGCCAGCTACAGGCTCGTCCCAAAAGACAGCGGCAGGCGACCTCGGGGCAAACGTAACACAAGGTCAGGAACAGAAAACTGAGGGGCTGCAGGCCCACCCGCACACCGAGAAAGTGAGGCTGTAACGCTAACAGAACACAGCCACTCCGGGATCCAGGCAGCGCTTGGGAGGGGCGGGGCGGGGGCTGGGAGAGGGGCGGACCCGGGGCGGGGCCTGGGAGCCGCGCAGCGCCTCTCGGTCCTCCTAGCCTGCCGGGGCGCTGTGGCCCCGCGCGGAGGCGGCGGCGGCGACTCTGGGCCGGAGGGGAGGAGCCGTCCCTAAGGCGTCTGTCCACGCGCCCGCCATGGCGGCCTCCGTGCCCGCTTTGACCCGGCTGCTGAGCGCGGGTGAGCCGCCGCAGGGCCCCAGCCAGGGCGGGTAGGGCGGGACGGCGAGGAGGGCGCGGCCCAGCAGGCTCTGTCTCCACAGGTGTCCGGCCCAGTTTCCTGCGGACGGCGGCCCCGGGCCCGATGCGGCCCAGCGGCAGGGCTCTCGGAGGCGCCGCGGTCCCCGCGGTCGGCGAGCCGGAGGGGAGCGGAGGTAACGGGGCTGGGGTCGGGGGCGCGCCGGGGCGCCCGGGGACCTGCGCTCGGGCCACACCCGCGGCCGTCCGCGAGGTACGGCTCCGCCCCGCTCTCCGCGGTAGGGTGGGGGCAGGGGCCGTCGGGGCCCCCGCAGGCCTGGCGCTGGACCTCGAGGCACCGAGCCCTCCGACGGCCTCAGGGACCTGTGGGCCCCGGGCTCCGTTCTGTGCGCTGGTGGACTCCGTTCTGTGGCGGGGCATTTCCGGCTGACAGCTCAGTGGTGCGCCGCGCCCGTGGCCGTTAGGACCAGACGGGTCGCAGAGCCCTCTAGAGCCCTGTCCCTCCTTCCTTGCTTTCCCGCGGCACCGGCTCCAGGGACCGACCCGGTTTCCCCAGGAGCAGAGCTCCTATGAGAAGTGGGCTCCAGTCCTGTTGGCTGTGGCTTGCGTGTCGTTCCTGGGGAGTTGGGCAACCTCCGCTCTGAAGTTCTGCCCTCCCCGGCTCTGTGGTAGGAGACGCTTGGTCGCGGGGTGGGCAGGTGGTAGCAGATCACAGCACTCTGCCCTCCTGATGCCCTAGATTCTCAAAGGAAGCTTCTGGACGAGCCTCTCCGGCACGCCGACTTCTTCAAGGTCAAGGAGTTATTTTCTGTAAAAAACCTCTTCGATGCCCGAGTGCACCTGGGACATAAAGCTGGCTGTCGGCACAGGTAACCATGGCCCTTACCCGGATGTGTCCCAGTGGTGGCTCCCAGGGGAGGGCTCTTGGCCTTGGTCTGAAGGCCTATTAGGACTGCTGTGGCAGGAGGGGCAGTCAGTTGTCCTGAGCAGTCAGGCCGGAGGCTTGCAGCATGTCACACTGCCGGGGGCTCCCCAGATGCGGAGACTGTGGACCAGAGAGGATGAGCTGTGAAGCTGCCCCGTGCTGCGTCCTGTGGGGCCTGCTGGGTGGAGGGCTGAGCAGTGCTGGACCAGAGGTTTCCTAGCAGTGACTGCTGCGTGGAGAATGGGCTAGCAGGGTGGGTCGCCGGAGACTAGCGGAGGAGGTGGGTGTGGGCCAGGACAGGTGATGGGGGCACAGAAGCTCTGGAGCAGCAGGGGCCGAGTGGGAGGGGCTGGATGGGATGTGTGGGTCGAGGCTGTGCATCAGCGACTGCTGGGAGCATGGTGAAGCCATTGGTGCAAAGTAAAGTGTGATCCAGGGAACTTGTGTGCATGTGCGTGATGCGATTTGGCTGCCTGGTGGGAAAGTTAGCCAGGAGCCTGACCAAGGTGGCTGCTGAAAGGGTGTGCTGGGCAGTGTGCCTTGTGTTCTGTGTATGCTTCAGACATCCAGTGGGGTCAGTCCTGTTCAGATCCCCACCAGAAGGGGTGGGATGGGAGGTTCATGGGCCCCTGGAGTGGGCCTCATGGACCTGCTGTGTTCCACACGTTGGGTCTCTGGCAGGTTCATGGAGCCGTACATCTTTGGGAGTCGCCTAGACCAGGACATCATCGACCTTGAGCAGACTGCCTCGCACCTCCAGCTGGCCTTGAATTTCACTGCACATGTGGCCTACCGCAAGGGCATCATCCTGTTTGTGAGCCGCAACCGACAGTTCTCACACCTGATCGAGAACATGGCCCGAGACTGTGGCGAGTACGCCCATACTCGCTACTTCAAGGGTGGCCTACTGACCAACGCGCCCCTGCTCTTTGGCCCCACGGTCCGCCTGCCGGACCTGATCATCTTCCTGCACACGCTGAACAACGTCTTTGAGCCCCATGTGGCTGTCAGAGATGCGGCCAAGATGAACATCCCCACGGTTGGCATTGTGGACACCAACTGCAACCCCTGCCTCATCACCTACCCCATCCCTGGCAACGATGACTCGCCCTCATCCGTCCAGCTCTTCTGCAGGCTCTTCCAGGTCACCATCACCCGGGCCAAGGAGAAGCGCAGGCAGATGGAGGCCCTGCTTCGGCTGCAGGACCCAGGGCAGCCCACAGGGCAGCCAGAGCCCCTTCCTCAGCAGTCCTGAGCTGCCCTGTGACAGCCATCCTCTGCTCTTGCATGAGAGAGCTGGGCCTGCCCGGCCACTGCGCAGTCTAGGCCCCATCAGTGTTCTCCGTCCATAAGGCATCCGGGACTGCTCTACCAGGCCAGCAGCCTTCCTGGGGTGTGGCCGTCCTAGGACTGAACACCCTGGGCTTGTCAGTGTCAGACGTGACGCAAACTCCCTGGCTGCAGTTGGGATGTGAGCCTGGCACCCCGATTGCTGGAAAATGTCTTCCTGGCACCTGAGACGCCCTTTGTTAGGGCTGGCATGGGGAGCACTTTCTGACGCACACAGGCCCCTGCCTTCCGTCCCCAGTACTGCCTGCGCCCTCTGAAGTCCTTTCAGAATACCTCCTCGGAAGTTCTCCCTTCTATCGCCACACCTCAGCTTTGTTTGGAAGGTCCAGATGCCGGGTGTTTTTCTTTTCAGCCAAGATGTCCTTGTTGTGCTCCTGCAGCCCCGTGGGGGCTGAGCAGCAGGAGCTCCCAGTCAGCTGCCTGCTGTGCAGGGTCCAGCGGGCAGAAGGGATGACGGAACTGCGGCAGAATTAAAAGCTGGATTTGGGTATGCCATGGCCTGAGCTCCCAGTTCTTCAGCATTGTGTTCTTAGTTATATTTTTCTCCTCGCTAAGATGAAATAGCCAACACCCAAGTCTGTAATTAGCTGACCCTAAGGCCGGGTGGGTGTGGCAAGGGCAGCAGAGGCCGGCAAGAGCGTCAGGGGAGGCAAGCTGCCTTTCCCGCTCCCACCGTGTGCCGCTGTCTGCCCACACCACGTCTGGGCCCTCTCTGTCCACGAGCTCAGGGTACTTGCAGGGTAAAGACCCTGGCCGCCTCCGAGTTGCTTAGTTCTCTTCTACTAGGATGCACAGCTGTGGGGTTACTTAAACGTTGAGGCTTCACGTTGACAGTGTATGTCCATGATGTGGGGCTCTGTGGTGTGTGTATCCTTGGGTGGGTGTTGGTGTATGAGGCGGGGAGTAGGGTGCCAGCTGCCCTGAGCCACCCTGAACCTTGTGGGCCTGCGGGTCAGGCTGGGAGCAGCGGCGTGGCCTTTGCCCCTTGCAGTGCAGCTGGGTAGTGTGGCACTGAGGAAAGACAGGTGCCTGCTGCCTCCTGTGTCCTCCCTTGCTGTGACAGCTGTGGGGCAGGGATGCCCTGCGGGGCGCTGGCTCAGGTCATAAGCAGAACAGCCCAAGTGGTAAAGGAAAGGCTCATGCCGCTCCAGTGGGCCAGAGCCCAACCCCTAGCATGCTCAGCGGGTCCCTGCTGACAGCCGAGTGTGGATGAGCAAGGCCCAGCCCCCTTCCCCTCACTTTGCAGGCTCAGATGCACATGGCTCCCCGACAGGGGTTCTTATGACCTGGCATTCTGCAGTGCAGGCTGCAGACAGCTCCTGGGACCCTGGGGACAGGCAGACAGGCCAAGGCTCAGGAGACGTGGAGCTACAGGACTGGAGTTGGCTGGCGAGTGGGTGGGTGTAGTAGGAACAGGATGGTCTGGCCAGGGGACCGGCTGTGGGGTCTCAGCAGGCAGAGAGCACTGTGTGGGAGTTAGACATGTGGGATGGGTTTGGGTTCAGTGACTGGAATGGATCCCAGACTGCGGTTTCTGGAAGGACCCTTGGTCCTGACCACTGCCCCTGGCTGTGGGCTTGGCCTCGCTACCCTGCTTGACCCTGTAGAGCTATGTGTACCCAGGGCTTCCAGGGGTCATCCAGGGCAGTGCCAGCCTGAGAGGGGCTGTAGCGGCCAGTGGAGGATGCCCGTCTGGGCACTTGGGCTGGGGGAGTTCAGAGGAAGCAGGGATAGGTCTCTGTGGCTACCTGGCAGGGGCTCCGCTGTGGGTCAGAGCTGGCACGGCCACCAATGTGAAATGAATGCCCTTGGGTCATTTCACCACTTTGCAAGTAGAGCAGCCAGTTAGGGGCTGGCTGCCCATATGGTGACAGATAGAGCCATAAAAACGGTTCCTGGCTGGAGCAGGCAGATCCTGGCTGAGAGGTGGTGTGTGGACCCTGGCAGGATGGGGGTGGCTCAGCTGACTGCTCTCCTGGCTTTGGTGACCATGCCCAGTACCCAGGCGGTGTGGCTGGGGAGACTGGATCCCAAGCAGGTGACCCCTCCGGACAGCAGGGCAGCCCTGGGGTGCCACTCCCCATCCTGGGAGGCCACGTAGCCTCTGGATCCCCCAGGGCCAGACCAGGCCAGTGTGGGGGTGGGGGCCTGCATGGGGGAGGGAGCTCCCCAACAGCGAGGATGCCCTAGGGAAGACAGCCAGGACCCCCGCTGCCAACCTGCACGCAGCTGCTGGGTCCCTGGTATGTCCTCGCTGTAGCCTCCCGAGAGAAGAGCTTCGTGCTGGAGAAGGACACAAGGAACATTGAGGGCGTGGTGGTGACGCTCAGCGCCAAGAACAGGCTGGAGCTGCTGTCCTCTCAGCACGGGTCAACGGGCAGTGCTGGTCACCACCCAGCAGGGCTTCCTCAGCGGCCCTCTCCACCTGCTCAGCCTAAGGCCGCGTGGACTCTGCTCCTGACTCTGCGCCCGTCCCTTCTTCCTAGCTCTGCCCTGTGCCTTACACTTCTGCCCACCCTGGGATCTGCATCCTGGGGCACTAGGCCGACGCTTCCTGGTCCTTGGTTGGCTGGGCTGTCTGTCCATGCTGCGGCCCTTCCCTCGGTGTTCTTCCTGAGGGGCGAGCACAGGCGGGTCCTGTGCGTGGTCCCCGGGGCCTCAGTTCTGTCATGGAATTAGTTCCACAGGGATGAGGTGGAGGCTACATGCCACACTGGCCACGTGGGCTTGGCTGGCCTTGACCAATGAGCAGTGTGCACGGGAGGCTCTGTGGTGCTGGGGACTGCAGTGGGGGAACTGGTGGCATTGGCACCAGTGTCCCTAGGGGAGAGGGCCAGGGCTCATCACAGGCTGGGGTGGCCACCAAGGCAGATGCAAGCCCAGGCAGTGGTGGTGGTGCCCTCTCTGAGCGCTGCTCTCAGGAGCCAGTGTGGCCCTTCTGTTCCCTTGGCCAGGCCTGGGTTAAGTGGGACTTCTGCATATGTGGCTTCCCCAAACTACAGGCCACAGGTGCTGTGGCATTGTGTGAGCTCCAGTAGTATGCAGCACCCAAACCCAGACCCTTGGCACCCAAGGCCCCAGGTGGAAAACCCTGGTAAACAAGGCCCATGCTAGAACGGACCCACAGGGCCATGGAAACACAGGACAATGGGTGTTTTAGCAGACGGTCACTGGGCCTCTGAGGGACCCGTCCACACTGGGACTTACCTAGCTTTCAGATTTCAGGACGGGTATGTAGAGGGGCCAATACTAGGGTTTGTGTTCAGGGTGCCGATGGCAGAGGACCCCGGCCTAGGTGTCTGCATGAGGAGCTAGCCATCCCCAGGGTGTCCCTAGTGCGGCAGCATTGGCAGCATCATCCAGACTCACAGACGTGGGTGGACACAGCTGGATGGCCTGCAGGGGCAGGCGTCCCAGCCTGCGGAGCACAGGGCGTGTGCAAGCCACACATGAGCGTTTAAACCATTCCAGCACGTAGCACGCTGCTGTTCATCCCCCTCGACATAATCCCCTCGCTTCAGATGCACTGTCCGTCTTTTTTTGTGTGTGTGCACTGTCCATCTTTGATTCAATCCTATCACTGTTGCAGCAGTTTCATTTCCATTTGTATTTTTATTTATATTTAGTTCGGTTTTTTAAAGAAATGTATTTAGTACAGGGTACAGGGTTTCATTACACAGATCGGACTCAGTGATTCTCCTGTTTTTCAGCCTCCCAAGAGCTGGGGTTACAGACACGCACCGCCATGCCCAGTCTCAGTTGCTGTCTCAGGGTGCCCCGGGGGCGGGGCTGGCACGGCTTGCTGGCACGGCATGCAGGCTGGCCACTGCACTCTGCCTGAGCAGGTGCTTTAGTCTGTCTGTAGAGTGCTTCAGTTCTTTGAGACAGGGTCTCTGTACAGTTCAGGCTGATCTCAGACTCACTATGGTGACCTGACCCGTGGGTTAGTCAACGAGGACCCTAGAGGGGGAGTGGGAATGAAAATAGGGACAGGAGACACGAAGAATGGAGGCAAGACAAAGGTTCTGATCAAGCCCCATTTA
>NDGM011200231.1:0-10449 GCA_002564305.1 Octomys mimax | reverse complement strand
TATATATATATATATATATAATTAAATTATGACATTCAAACAATTGAGAATGAAAAACTAAATACTAGTTTTTATTCATACATATATTTGGAAATGTCCTAAATAGAATACAACCATATTGAATCTACTCCTGTAGCAAAAGATAAAACAACAAATGCAAGTTGAATTTATACTAGGAATAAATGGCCAAGTTAAGATTAGAAAACCATGAATGTAATGGCAAATCTAAAATATAAACTAAACAACAAAATAAAAAAAAGATAGATAATAGAAAGTAGGAGGTACAAAGTAGAAGGAAAAATATGTATAAATTATATATATTTAACTTTCATTTCATTATTGTATGTGGATACATCTAGTTTGGATTTATTTTTCATTTACTTATTTTTATGGTTCCTATTGAATAATGCACACCCTAAGTTTCTTTAATTATAAAAAGATTTCCCATTTTTTCCCCTCAACATTGCTTTTGCTCCATTTCTCTGTTGTCTGTAATTTTGGATAAAGCTGTTTTAGACCACAGTGTTCTAGATTCCAAAGCTTTCTTTCTTAATTTCCATCTTGGTTTTCTCTCCAGGCCGCTGTGTTCTGAGTAATTCCTTTAGATCTCTGTATTCAGTTCCCTCATTATCTCTTCAGCAAAAACTAGTATAGTTTAAAAACTAATTGATGCTTTAACATCACTTTTTATATTCTTACAAATTTCACATTTCCTTGTGCTATTTTCTTTTCATGTTGCATTTTCATGTATGTCATACCCTTTCCATTTTATTATGTTATTTTAATTTTAATTTTAAATTGTTAAAGTTTTATGAGATATTTTTCCAATCTCACAGACTAAATTTATAGTCTTTTCTCCTTTTGTTGTATTTAAAGTGTCTTTTATAGTCCTCAAACATACTGATTATGAGTTTTTGTTCTGTTTAAGAATCCCAATATTTAATAGTTTTCAGTTTTGATTCTTCCACTGAATTATTTCTCCTAATTTGTGCTTATGTGCCTTTGTTCCTTTATGCATGTTGTGGTTTCAAATAGTAACTTTTTTCCAGAAGACTTCATTTCTAGGAATGATTTAAAGCTTAATTTGAGGGTAGTTTCCTCCAGTAGGCTTTGCGGTTGTGTTTACAGCGTGCCCTGGTTACCGTTGGCCCTGGACCATTTCTAACTATATTTTTTACTCCTGACTTTTTATCTCATTAGCTATTACAGGTTGGCTGATGTCATCTGGAGATAATGGACCAACTTGGCCATGAAGATGATTGGGAAAGGGGACTGCTAAACTAGCATTGAAAGTCTAGCTGTGTCATACTTGATTAGTGTACCACCTCCCCTAAAAAAAAATGGATTTCTCATGTCTTTCATTTTGAACTATAGTAACTGTTGCAATGATATTCTAAAATTTACATCCTTTTTTCCTTCATTTTTTTCTACTCCTATCAGGCAAGAGAATAGTAACATCATAATGTTGTAGAAAAACATGTATCAAAGTGGTTAGGACTACTTTAGCAGTACGAAGTTTTTCTCATCATAACTTGTAGCTCACTCTTTTCTCAGTCAATATTCATAGGACTTATTCCTCAGACATTAATGTCACCAACTCCAGCTCTAGAGGATTCCCACAGAAACACAGGCAGACAGGCAGACAGACAGACAGACAGACAGACAGACAGACTAGCACTGGAGACACACACACACACACACACACACAGAGAAAATGACTGATTAATTAATAGAGGATGCATACTTTTTTTCTTTACAGTTAGATAACAAGGTCTTAAAGCAAAACACTATGTGCTTACAGATGAGTATGCTTTGTGATCTTATTTAGCATTTTTTTAACTTTTATTTATTTATTTGGTTATTTGGTACAGAGTCTCCCTACACAGCTTGGATTCACAACTGAGACCACCTGTCTCAGCCTCTCCAGTGCTAGAATTACAGGTGTGAGCCACCACACCTGGTTTCAAAGGCTGGAACATCAGGCCTGAGGGTCCAACTCTGGAATGGCATGCGGTACTGGGGATTGAAACTAGGTCCTTATGCTTGCCAGGTGGGCACTCGGACTGCTGAGCTACCTCCCCAGCGCCATTGTCCTATTTAATATACTAGATAAATCAGACATTTAAGGAAAATTTGCTCACCAATTGGTGGTCCCCCTCTGCCAAGTGGATTTCATCATTCTGTGATCATTCATGTCAATATTTACTTTATTTCCCATGGTTCTAGTGTTTGTGTTGCCAACTCAACATCTCTTGCTATAGGCTACCTCTGCTGCTCCTCCAACTCCAAATTCTATTTTCCAACAATCATCTACTAACTTCACATTAAATTTTACCTATTTAAGTACAATACAATTTTAAGTAGCAAGTTTTTCAGTCATAAAATTCCATAAAGTATAACCCGAAATAGAATAAATGACTTACTCAAAATGCCTGACTTTCATTAATCATGCCTTAGTTCTTCAGAATCAGAAAGGCCCACTAAAACATTTGTTTGTATACAAAA
Organism: Octomys mimax; assembly: GCA_002564305.1. Classification (NCBI taxonomy): domain Eukaryota; kingdom Metazoa; phylum Chordata; class Mammalia; order Rodentia; family Octodontidae; genus Octomys; species Octomys mimax. The sequence goes on along the minus strand of NDGM011200231.1, from coordinate 7,944 downwards.
CCATGGAAAGGAAAGAGGACCTCATAAACCAAGCATCCACCTGCATTGTTGATACACTGTTAGTTTTTCCATTTCTGAAGTCTCATGGTATGACTTACTCCAACTACATGCTTTACACTTTGCTAACCTCAAGATATATCCTGTTTATAAATCTAGCCCATATATTCTCTAGTCATACACAGAACTCTAATTGGATCTTAGCTGCCATAGCCTACCATCCAGAACTCTTTGTGCCCTGCTCATTTTATTGTTTTGCATTCTAATTTTGCAAAACTGAAGTATTATCTTTTTTTCTCATTTCTTAGCTCATAGAAGGCCAAATATCCCTCATTTCACTTAGGTTGATTCTCATCAACAAAGAGTCTTGTCCATTCTTTCTGAAGTTGCCTATTGTCCATGCCTTCTCCTCCTGTCCCTGGGAGTTTAGCCTTCCTCTTTGCTCCAAATCTGAATTCCATCTGTTCTCTGAATTTACTTGATTTTATGACTCACATAATGTTCAGATAGGTGCCTTCCAATTAAAGACTACTCATCACAAAGCTGCTGGCTAAAATTTTTAAACAGTAAAGAAAATAAAGATACAGAAAGTACAGGAAATGGAGATGGAAAACACTTCCTTTGTGTTGAAATTTCCATTTACAAAGTTGATAATTTGGGTTCCAAGAATTGGTTATGATCAGAAACATCACCTTTTTAGGGAGCGTATATTTTAGAGTCATATTAGTGTCATTAAACAAAAATATTAGTTAATGCTTCAACATCAGCTTAATATGTCAGCTCATTGATTTGCTTAAATTGTATGTATGAGCTGAACAATACAATAAAAATTCCAATAATTCTACTAGAATAATTTTTTTCAGTTGACTAGCAAGTTGTTAGGATATATTTTAATCCTTGGATCTTTAAAGAAAACCACAAAATCTAGTTTTCACATCTTCTCAGACTAGAAAAATTCCTAATATCATCACCTCTGTATTCTTACTATTTCATAGAATGAGGTCAGTGCAGAGTAAAAGAAAATTGACAGAAATATGCTTTCTACTCATAGTGTATGGCAGGAATGGAGTAAATCAATATGCGACTTCTAGTTTAATGTGTATTGCTACACATAAAAATACAATACCAAACTTTCTAACAGCAAAGGACCATATTAAAATCAATATTAAGCACAAGTAAGTATTGCTTCCAAGAAAATGTCATCTGAAAACCTGTGGAGATCAATATTTGGGCCCCAAATTTTCAGATATCTTTTCTTTGCTATTGCTTCTAAATGAAGAAATTCACATTAGTCACATTGACAACATGTAAGATTCTCATTAAAGAAACACCAGCATAATAGGTACTTGCTATTGTACTGGAGTTATTCCAAACCCACTCCCACCTTTCTTGGTATTTACTCGTCTAGAAGATTCTGATACATCTGGTGAGTCTGACTTGTGTAACTTTCAGCCTGGGTGGGTGAGCAGTAAAATGCATGTGAGTTGGTGGCAACAGTGGCATTGGTATAGTTGCTATTGCTAATATGATACCAAGGGAAACAAAATTTGAGAAAAACAATTTCATCCTACAGAATTTATTTTTCCATGTATAAGAAAGTTAATTCCTCTACAGATATCTTTTAGAAGTGCCACTTAGACGCTCCATCTCCTATCCAGAGGTGCCCGTATGTATCTGAGCACAAACACTGAGTTAGACAACAACTTGTGCTCAGATAGATCTATTTTGGGTTGAGAACAATTTGCACTGAAACATACTTCCAAATTTCTGTAGTTTTGTTTCTGTTATATGTGTCGTGGCACAGTGAGTCTCAGCCCTCCCTACACAATGATGAGGAGGCTTATAAAGTGGGCACTCCACAAGCTCTTGTTCCCTGTTTTTTTTTGCTTTGGCAAAACATTAACATTGATAATCAAATCCATGTTGATAACTTGTTTATGTAATTTCCATCTTTCTAGACATTTGGAGAGGTATCTGCACCATTCCTTAGCTAGAAATTCGAATTCAGTTATTGAAAGTGATTGGTTTTGTTTCCTAACTTGAATGATATACATAATCTCCAAACTATCCATTTCATGGGCTGAAATTGTCAAACAAAAGAAATTCAAAAATGCTTTTTGAAACTGAAAAGCCCTATTCAAATGGCAAAGCACCATTCAATATCAACCCAGAGCCATGAAATCAAAAGAGTGTAATTTTAAAATTGCTGGCAAAACTATCAAGAAGAATTAATTCTGTATAAAAGTTTAGATCTCTTCCGAGGTTGAAGAACAACAATGATGCTTAAGCCCCAAGGAGGGGACGTTTCTGGGGTAAGTTTCATCAGTAGTTGGTCAATGGTGTTGTAAGTGCACACATCTTAGTGCATTTTGTGAGTCCTTGACCTCAGGTACCTGAAAACTGTCCTTGCTATGGAGTGGTTAAAAAGAGACTGTGACCTTTTGACTCTCAGAATTGTTTGGTGAATGAATCAAGAATAGTCCTTCTAACTTATCAAAGATAAATATGATATCGTTAAATTGGTGAAACCGGGAAAAAGTCCTTAAACACATTTTCAAATCATGTTGAAAGAGATTCATAATTTGACAAGGATGTGTGAATCTAGGTTCTGATGTTCAGAAGTATAAATAAAGCAATTTTCAGCCCACATTATAAAAACTAGAAATTTGCATCCCCCATTTGAAAACTGTCCTTTGTCTTTCCCCATCACCATAATTAACTAGTTCCTATTCATTAAACAATGAAACAGACGATTAAATAGTAATAATAGTACTTTAATTATGAAGGTATTGTTATCTGCATAGAATGTGGAAAAGAGATCACTTTAGCTGTGTTTAAAAGGTTTGCTTGCCTACTTTTTAAATACAGAAGAGAATATTCACAATTTCAATGCCTTTAACAGGAATAAGGATGGAATCTATAGCCCCAGAAGACCATTTCTGATAAACAGAAGTCTCATTTATTAATGCAGGAAGCATTGATCAAAACACGTGAATTTTTAACAAGCATCCTTAGTAGTTTTTCAAGAGGCATCTCTAACTGTGATAAGTCTCATCAGCAAGTATTTTTAGACACAAGGATGCATGATTAAGATGAAAGTCCTGTACATGATGACTTTCAGAGTTTGTTAAGCACCATAATACTAGGGTTAAATCCAATTTAAACTACTCTTTAACTTGCCTTCCTTTTTCCCCTTGGGTTGAGTGTGATTTTAATACTAGAATTAGCTCCAGTATTATTATTTTATGTTTTGCTAGAGCTGAATAAATTATCATGTCTCTGGTTGTACAGAAACAAGCTGCATTTCCAAAATATGTTCTGTCCCTGCAAACTATAACTGCACTTGGGAATTTATTCGTCAAGAAAGAATTTCTGTTATACACAACTTTCTCTTTGATCACAGCAAAAATCCTTTCTCTTTCACTCAGTAAAATCCTAGGACATGAGCAGCTTTGACAATTAGAAAGGAATGCTTCCTTTCTGTCTCATAATCACATATAAACTTAGTGTTTTTCATGTGTTATGTATTTTCCTGTGGAAGATAATAATGCATTGCCATTATATCCTGATTGAATCTATGCTTTCGTACTTACCCTTGTGATCTTGAGCAACTAACTCCTTTGAGTCTCTATTTCTCCGTCTATAAAATGGTGCTCCATCACAGACTAGGAGAATTAATCGATTATTGCACATAAACACTCAGCATGAATCCAGGATTAGTGGGTACTTGAAAGCTTCACTACTAGTATCATATTGTGTTGTAGACTTTATATTCTTCTGTGTGCTCTAAGATACAGCAAACCACAGAATCATCTGAGAAGATACAAAGAATAAGTTGTTCTTTTGTTTTATGTTTTTATTCTTTATTAGGCATATCTTGGCTCCTGAAAATTCCTCAAAGACCTTCTCTCTTCATTTCACAGGAACTTATGTATAGTTAGCTGACCCATTGAGAGTTTACTCTAGAAGCCAGGTGCCTAACTCTTGCTCTGGTTATTTTCAAGTCACCGAACATCTCCCTCTTCAATAGAGATATATGTAGTTTTACCAGGTAGATATTAAAATATCATCTAAGGTTAAAATCTTGTAAGTTAACCACTGATCCTCCTAGAAGTCAATGTCCATTTCAGATATATCTATAGGTAATGAAAACATTCTCTTCCTTAGGTGTTACTGGTCAAGAATAAATTCATGACGGACTGCTAGTTGGCAAATGGTTGAAAATGTGATCCATGGAATACTTGATGTAAACTCAACCTGCATATGTGAAATTTTAATTTACAAGGCCAGCTGCAAGAAAGGTATAGTCATGCAACTCAGTGTACATTTAGAACTTTGGATTCTATTTTTTGTTCTTTAAGTATATAATGCATTTATTTTTATAGAGGTCCTTTAGGCTAACTTTAGTTGTTAGATTTTTAACATTTTTAACCATGCAATCCTATGGTAAATTAATCTTTCTTTATCTTTTTCATTTGACAAATGTCTATTCATAGACTTGCATCCCTCATAAGCCTTGCATTCTTTCAGTGAGAACAGACCTTAGAAATTGCACTAGCTGTGGCCTCAGAATCTTACAAAAGAACCCTTTACTTTGAAAGATGAAGTCCTCAGGATGATAGTAACCATTGAGAGTCTCCAGTAGATTTAAGAAACATAATGGGCTTTGAGCTGTCAAATGACTGCCCCTTGGAAGCCCAACAATTTACTTTGGACTCTTCTTACCACTGGTGAAATGTATTGATCAATTTAATAACCAATTTTTGCCAGGGTCACACTATATTTCATTAGTTCACTGTCTAGTATCTTCTTTTCTTAATTAGTGAGCTCATGAAATCAGAAAGAATTAATATTGCTACCTTTATTCACATGATAATTTTAAGTGATTTTTAATCTATATATCTACAGCTATTTAATTTTACATTTAATTTATGCTCCAGACTTCATATAAGCACTATTTTGTATTTGATTAAAATCTCACCATTATTGCAGTTCATTAGAACAAGGGTTTTTTGAGCACCTAATTGAAGGCCATGTTCCTGAGAGATTCCATCATGAATAGAACACAGAGCTGCCCTCAACTGCTTAATTTCTATCAGTGAGGTGAAGACACATCACCATTAAAGGAAAGTAGAATAAGAATTTTACCTTTTCACAATATATTCCATGATGAGTGCCTTCTATACATGACCTCATTTCGTCTTCCTAATATGTGATCTGCTAGTCATGATTGTACATATGATATAGGTCAGAAAACAAAGGCAAAAGAAGTTAAAAAAAATCTCACTGAAAGTCAGACATCTCAGGAGGGGCAGGAATGTGCATGAGGTTACTCTGACTTCTTGCAATACTCTGTTCCTATCTATATATATATGTGAAATACACAAGCATAATGTCATAATCCCAGAAAGAAGATGACAAATACTATGAGAGAACAAGTCAATTATGACATTTCCAGGACAGGCAATTATCTTGAACTCCCAACAATCAGGAAATTCCCCACTGAAATAAATGTGTCAGTCAGAATGTTAAAGGACTGGAGGGTCTGGATCCTGTTAGAATAGTGTTCTACGTGGATGGAAGAGCATAGACCACAAAAGGGAGTGGATTAAGGGGAATGCAAAGCTGGCAACAGTGATGGTCAAGTTTGGTTTCAGTTGACACATATAAAGGGGGTAGTGGGAGTGAAGATGAAAGAGGTAGGTTGTTAAGAAATTTGGGGTGGATTTTGATTCCTGGATAAGAATTGGCAGTCAATTTTAGACATAGAGAGCTGTAGAACACTGTCAAGTCAGAAAATTATGTGATCACTTCAGGGTAGTATACTGATACAGGATTTTGGTAGATTAATGACCAATCTGAGATTCTGGGAAGGCAGCTTGGCCAGAAACCAGCTGATTAGTCCCAAGAGAAGAAAGGTGATAGAGTAAGAGGAGGGAAGTGTGCTTTACAGGTTGCTATATCTCAAAGACTACAGAAATATGGTGATACCTTGAAATGTCACAGTAGGAAAAGATTGTATGTGTCTACTAATTCCTATTATTTTATAGGTGTTCAGTTTTGGAGGGACAGAATGTGTTCATTCTCTTTGGCAGAAGTTGAAGTTGAGGTGTTCATACCTATGTCCAAAAGGAGATATCCTAGAGGCAGGGGGACATTCTGTTGAAAACCCAGACGTAGGACTGGAAATATAGGTATCAGAGCATCTTCTCTAGAGAAGAGTTATAGGCAAGTGTGATGAGGAGAAACCTACTGGATGATTTGAGGATCGAGACAAGTACAAAGGAGTGATTTGTTTTCAGCATGGGAAGAATCAAGGCTCCTGAGAGGGAAAAGGAGAAGGGAGAAAGGGCTAGATGACCCCTAAAAGCATCTTCTGTGGGCCAGACTTCTGGCTCATGTATCAGGAAATAGGTTCAGAAGGTTAATTTGTTCAAGGTCTGATGATAGTATGGCAGTGATGGAGCCAGAAGTGGAATCCAGTATGTCTAAGTTTACTGACATGAAATTTGAACTCCATATAATTTTCTAAAGTATTCACACAGTATTCATGTGGTGTTTGTGAGGAGAGTCATCAAATATCATGTGTGTTTGATCTTTCTTCTAACCATTTAAAAATGTACTACAATCCTTCCTTTCCTGGAAAGTTATCTAAAAATAAGTCATGGGCCAGAATTGTCTTGTGGGCTATGAATCTTCAGAAAGTTAGGTAAGGAAGGAGGTTAGGAGTTGACTCATTTGTATCATGACTGTTTTCATGATGTCACAAATGTCTTTGTGTCATCATTTGTAATGACATAAAATTATTTCAGTGTCTTCTTTGTTTAGATCACTGAGCTTATAATGGCAAGTTACTTTAACTGCACCCTTACTTCCTAGAAGTTGGTGAATTTAGCAGTTTTATTGCAGATGGGATGCAGAGTCCTGCCTGAGTACAACTAAATCAGTTTTATCCTCTCACTTCCCTCAGAGTATCCTCCTCTCTTTGTAATTGCCTGGTTAAGGCAGAGTACATGAGCTTGTCTTTGTTTGGCATTTATTTATTTATTTATTTATTTATTTATTCGGTACATGGTCTCATTATGCAGCTTGGACTCATCATGATCCTCCTGTTTCAGCCTCCTTAGTGCTGGGATTACAGGTGTGAGCCACCACACCTGGTTTTTGTGGCCAGCTTGGCACCACACCTGGGATGGAACCTGGTCCTTGTGTTTGCCAGGCAGGTGCTAAGACTGCTGAGCTATTTCCCCAGCCTATGAGCTCAGTTTTAACCCCATCTTTGTGTTACAATAATTTTGCTGTTGAGGATAGTACAGTCTATCTTCTTTCTAGGTAATGAACTTCTAACAAGGGAAGAAAAAAAATCTCTTTTCATTCTTTGAAAATTCCTATCTCAAGTATTGTTCTTGTTTGTGAACTGTGTGAAAAATTTAGCGTATTACACCTTTCACTTCTTAGTCACTTCTGTTCTGTGTTGAATACCTATTTTCGTGATTTGAGTTAGTCTCTTATGCATATATGCTTAGACACAAAGCAGCGCTTTATTGCTGAAAACATGTGCTTTCCTTTGATTTTTTTTTTCCTCAGTGGAGATTTATCTTCTCCACCTCCTTCATTTCTGGAAGTGCACCTGATCTTTACTTTACTAGTTTAGAGGAGGTTGTGTTTAATAAAATTACATGATTGAGAAGCAAGTCAGTTTGTTGGCAGCAGGACAAGCAAATTTTAATTATCTTACGAGTTTTCTAGGTCTTTGATATTCCATAGCATGAGCCATGCATTTTGTAGAGTTCAAGGAATGGTTTCTGGCCTTACTGAATAGCTTAGTTGTTTCGGGGGCGCTTGGGCAAATGCAGTCAGATGTATAGGACCGCGATGCAATTCCCAGCTCCAGGAACTGCACCAGACCAGTCCTTCAGCAGCCGGAAGTAGCCAAAAAAAAAAAAA
>NDGM011200230.1:0-10757 GCA_002564305.1 Octomys mimax | reverse complement strand
GCTTCCCTGGCAAGCGCAAGGGCCTGAGTTCAATCCCCGGTTCTGAAAAAAAAAAAAAAAATCCTATGTAGAGTAAAGTTGCCCACCCACATTTTCTTCAAATAGTAAGTTCCTGTATTTACTCAATAAGTATTCTACACCCTATTTATTGTTTTTCTTAAGTATATTAGTAAAATGGTATCAGAACAAATTATTGTTAAACAATGTTCGCCCAAATCAGGTAAGCATGTTTGAAAGCAGGGTCATTCTCATACAAGGTGAAAAATGATGACGACCTACCAAAGTCTCTCCTGTTGATTTTTATGATCTACAAAATGTGGAACACAGCCCAGAAAGAAGTAAAAAGGGAAAAAAAAAAAAAAACAGACAACACACCATATGCTTGTCATCATTCAAGTTAACATAGTTTATTTATCTTTACTCAAATTGCATTTTTTAACACAAATGGTGAAACTAAGAACCCTAAAAATTATAAGACCACCACCCTAAATCTACTATGTCCAAATAATTCAATTCATGAAACAATACTGGGCTTTGTGGTACACACCTGCAAATCCAGCACTGGGGAGGCTGAGGCAGGAAGATCTCAGGGAATTTGCGGTCAGCCTGTGTTATATAGTGAGCTCAAGGCCAGCCTCAATTAGAGTGAGACCCTGTCTCAAAGCACAGCAAAACAATCTGCGGAACAAGAGGTTAAATAAAAACAAAGCAAAAACCAGTGTTTGACCTTGAGCACATGTTAATAAACACTGATTGAGCTAAAATATAAAAATTCAAAATTTGATGTGTATTTTCACAAAATTACATAATATATAAGCCTTGCCCCATCTATGGAGAGGCATCTAGATATGCTTCTTTCTTTATTATTATTTTTTATTTTCTAATTTTTCTCTTTTTGAGACAGGGTCTCACTGTGCATTTCAGGCTGGCCTTAAGTCAACTTTGTGACCCAGGCTGGTCTCGAATTCCCAAGGATCCTCCTGCCTCAGCCTCCCAAGGGCTAGAATTACAGATGTGTACCACCATGCCCAGCTTTATCCTTTCATTAAAACATAAATGAGTGCTGCATGAGGCACTTATTCAGCGTCACCTTAACATACTCCGGGTGAATGCCTTGAACCAAATTCATGACTGAAATCCTAAAGAAAACTTACAGAGCCAATAAGAAGGCTGCTGACCTCCTAGCACCAGCTTCTGATTCAAATGCAAAAATAACAAGTGCCAGACACAGCCATCTAGTCCTCTCTTTGATGCTTGACTCTGGTAGGTCTCGTGCTGTTCTTCCCACCTCGGACACAGCTATGCTGTCTGGGTTCGTGACTCTTTCCATTCCCGGATCCTAGTCTCTTGTCTCACTCTCCCTAAGGTAGTCGAATAATCAGAGTCAAACCCCAAGGGAAACACACAGTGTGCTCTAGAATTCGCAGACCCTGGGCCCCGCTATGACACAATTTGTTTTCTGAGTAGAAGTATCCATATTCAATAAGGCGCGCTACTGTGCAGCCCTTTTGAAGAAGCTCATAAAACAGCGGGTTTAATTTGTCTGGGAAATAGAGACTAAAAATGCGGTGCAGGTCCCTGATGGAAAAATGTGGCTCTGTTCTGCTCGGTTCCCACCAAATATCTTGGAAAATGGGCAATATTAACATAGCTCTCTGGAGTCGAGCCAGCCCGAAACAGTGGATGTTCTCTTATAAAAAAAAAACCCCGAAAGCTGCAAGCAACCCATAAACAGTACGCAGACTGAGTCTGAAAATGGACCGTTTTATGTTCCCTAATGGAAGGCTAGCTTATTTGTTCATGAATTTATAGCAACAATGTGATGTCATCAAGTGATTTATGGGTAGAAGCACAGCGAGCGTCAATATACAGAGGTGGTGGAAACACCCCATTCTCAACTAGAAGCTGGTCTTCACCGAAGCTTGTCTTTGCCCGAGGGTGGGGCCCGTAAAGGAAAACCTGGGCTGTTAGTATTACTGGAAATGGCACAAGGGAGGTGAAGAATTACTTCAACCATCCATCTTGGGGAAGGATTTGAGCACTATAAAATTAGTGGATTCAGAGCACAAGAACGATCCTTCCAAACCAGATCATCTCTCTATTTCCTGACTCATCTGGTGAGTAAGGGTTGATGCTCCTTGTGAAGAGAAGGATGGTACAAAGTCCAGCCCCATGTGTAATGGGATACGGACCTTCTCAAGCACTCTACATGTCAGCACTCTTTTACTTTCAACTTTATATACAGTGAAATCTACTTTTTTCGATGGATGGTTTTAAAAGTTTGACAAACATAAATAATCACGTAATTGTAAGACAAAGCATAAATACAACGCAAACACAATTTCAGAAGACCCCCTAGTTGTGATCTTTTCTGTCTGACCTCTGTCCATACCTTTGGTGCCTTGCAAACACAGGTCCCTTCTCCATCTCTTCAATTTTGCTTTCCTTCAAATTTCATGTCATTGTATCCCTGGCCTTCTAAGATGACACACTCTATGCAGGTGAGATTCATCTGGTCATTTCATACATCAATACATTTTTCTTTTTCTGAATAATTTCACATTAAATAGATGCACCACAATTTGTTTCTTCATGCAGGAATTGAAGACCTCTTAATTCTTTTCAGCTGATGAGGAGGGGAGTCCATAACACCAACCCGTATGTAGATTTTTCTAGGGCCTTAAGTGTTTGTTTTTCTTAAATAAAAATGTAGGTGTACATTTGTAGAGCTACATGGGGTTAGTTTATGTAAAAATCTGGCAAAGAGCTTCATTGTTCTTGGAGGTTTATTGGACTGCTGAGAGGACTATACTCATCATCCACTGAGGAGTTCATCAGCCCAATGTGCTGGCAGATTGAAGAATAGATGGAGGACGTTTGTTGGAGGCATGACCTTGAAGGAGTTTTTCTTGTCCTTGGCTCTGCCCTTGTGTCCTTGCTTCATGGTTGTCATGAGTGTAACAGCTTCCTCTTTGTGCTTCCACCATGCCATTTCTGCCTGAGAGCTGGCCAACTAGGCGCTGAAACTTCAGCCAAAATTAATTTCTTTCCTTTACGTTGTGGGTATGATATTTTTTCTCCCAGCAACAGAACAGTGGCCAAGACATATGCTCACCCTATGTTCAAATCTTGAAGAAATTGGCAAACTACACCTGGACACATACAATGTATAGTTCTTCTCCATGTTCTGTGTTTGTGGTTCCTTATATTTCCATGCCGTTCTCACTGATATGTAGTGTTATAATTCTACAACACCTTATGCTGGCAAAGGCAGCTTAAAAGGTGGTGCTTGCTTCTCTTATGTTCAGTGCAGGAGGAAAGCACAAGGGAATTAAGTCTTCTAATTTTTTATTCTTTTACTTTAGTTATTTATTTTTTTCCTGCAACCTGGGATTGAACTCAGGCCCTTGCACTTGCCAGGGAAGTGCTTATTCCACAAAGCCATTTCCCCAGCCCCAAACATTCCTTTGATGCTCTCAAGTATTCTTCTTCTTCTTCTTTTTTTTTTTTTTTTTTTTGTGGAACTGAGGATTGAACTCAGGCCCTTGCGCTTGCCAGGGAAGGGCTTATTCTACTGAATCATCTCCCCAGCAAGGCAATTAAGTCTTAATTAACATCATGGATAATGTTAGCTTCAGTTCTTCTTCCTTGTATATGTCTTTCTTATACTCAAGAAGTCCTCTAATATTCTTAACTTTCCAATAGTTTTTTAAACATATTGGAACATTTAGCCTTTTAAATTTATTTCTACTTTCCTTCTTTTTTGAGATAAGTTTTGGGAGTTTTTCTTTGTATTGTGTTGATGTGATGAATTATACTGATTGATATTTAAATGTTAAACTGTGTTGAGTTCCTGAAAGAAGTCCAACCTGGGACAGTATATTATGATTACATATGATATAATTAATTCATGATATTTTATTGATAATTATTTCAGATAGATTCATCAGGGATATTTGTTAGTATACTCCTTCTTCTTCTTTTTTTTGTTTTTTTTTTTTACTCCATAACTATAGTTAAGTTTATTCACAATATTTATCACTTCTGCGAAATTTTACATCATACAGGGTCTTGATCAAAAGCATCTGACCTATTTACCTGTGTCAAATTAAAAAGAATTAAATGACAGGGAATATTGATAAAGTTGACAGTTGGCTGTTAGCAGTTGTAAAATTTTTGATTTAAAGTCTTTTAAAACATTTCAAAGTATTTAAAGACCTTACGTGCCTTATGTATATGGATTTTTTCCATAATTTTATTGAGAGACATATAGCGATGAGACAGTTTCAAATCAAATTGGTATGATGTTAGTATATTTCCTGCTGTTTAATGTTTGCTTCTGATGTTGATGTCAAGATACTGTTGGCCTCATAAAATGAGTTAGGAAGTGTTTCTTTTTCTCCTCTTGATTGAAAGGCATGTTGTTCAGCAGTGAGTTACTTCTTATCTATGTAATTTATAGATTTGCTAGTGAAATCATTTAGGGCTGAAGGTTTATTGTTTTGGAAGTTTTTCAAAGCTATAGATTCAACATATGAAATCTCCATAATTGTGCAATTCCATCAGTACAATTCATTACATTAAAAAGTTGTAGCAGTTTATCTCTTTCAGGTGTTAATTCTATTTCATTGGTTCTAGGGCCTGGAGACTATTTCTAGATGATACCTGGTCCTGGAACAAAAACCAAATGTGTAGTAAATAAGCAAAGCATCATGAAAGAAGTGGTTGAAGTGGGGACTAAGTTGGTATTCAAGAAAGGGACTTGACTGGCCTCCTGATGGGGCTTTAAAATGTATCAATGAAGTATTTTTTCAACAAAGATAAATGGGTCAATTTCATCTAAATTTGTCAAATCCATAAGAAATAAGTAGAATTTCATTGTTCTTCCAGTATCTTCTATAAATCTTTCTGTATAGTACAATTTCATCTTTCATTCTTGGTTCCTAAATTTGTATCTCTTCTCTTCTATTGTTGGATGATTACAGTTAGATTTTTTTTTTTTTTTCAGAACCGGAGATTGAATTCAGGCCCTTGCACTTGCCAGGCAAGCACTTATTCTACTGAGCTAACTCCCCAGGCCCTGCAGTTAGATTTTTTTAAAGTTCAGTTTTCTACCACATTGATTTTCTGCATCTTTCCACTGTTATAAAGTGGGAAATCTATCACATTTTTTATTATTTTCTTCCCTCTTCTTGATTTGCTTTTAATTTCCTCTTCCTACTTGGTTTTCTACTCGGATAAGCTTATATCTTAATCATAAATTTTTCCTCTTCTAATCCAAATTGAGAAGGTTGTTTATGGATCATCACACAATGTTTCTAGAATGATTGCAAGACTAAAATTTTGAAATTTCAAATAAAATTTTAGATAGTGTCAAAATTGATTTATATACCATCTCATAAAGAGCACGGCTACATTCAAAGGATGATTCATTTAAAAAATATTTCATCACAAGAGAAAGAGTGGGAAAGTACAACTTTTCAAAAGTAAGAAGGTGAATCAAGTGGAACATGAAATTCTGTGCCTACCACAGCAGGGCTGGTTAACAGCCCAACCTGAAGCAGAAGCTACAGGTGACCTTGCATTGACTGAGCAGGGTTGATTCTGAGACCCTTACACAGTGCAAGGATCTGGGAGGAATTAGAAATAGGAACAGACAAAAATTCCACCTAATTAGTTAAAATAGGAAAGCTGTCTTCCTGTGCAGCAGTAGATAGGAAAATAATTCTCCCAAAATAAATTCAAATTATAACCCCAAGTCAAATGAAAATGCTCTGCTCTCAAATTAAAGGGTTTTTTTTTTGATAAATAATTCTCCACACATGCCATGACAGAATAGCAAATTAACACAGTAGTGAAATAGCAGCATGTGTGTTAGAATAGATGAAATAGTGAACAGTGGCCTTGCCCAATGCCAGCGGTGAGGGAGAGCACAAGAAGCATTCATTCCTGGGGGCGGGGGGGGGGGCACAGAGCAGCACATTCACTTTGGGAGACCGTCTGCGTATTTGCTATGAAGCTAACCACGCTCTTACGATCAGATCCAGAAATCACAGTTCTCACCATTCACCTAAAATTGTAGTGAATGATGGATGTACATACAAGTATCTAAATGTGTAGCCCGGTGCAGTGAGGGGTGCCTGTAGTGACAGCACCCTGGGGGAGTGATGCAGGAGGGTTTCCACCTCCAGCTCAGCCTGGACAATTTAGTGACTTAGTATTGACCTGTCACAAAATTGAAAAAAAAAAATATTGAAATAGAATTAGGGATGTGACTTGAATTAAAGACCTTGAATTCAACTCTCATTACCATGAGAAAGAAAGACAGACAGACAGACAGACAGACAGAAAGAAAGAAAGAAAAGAAACACTTCCTACAGTTGTTTCTTAACTCCTGTGTTTGTTAATTGTGATGGGTGAGCTTGAGTGACTTACAAAATGCCTAGTGGATTACTGGAGCACAGTGCTGGGTGCATCTTCAAAAAACTGACACAAGGAAGGAAGATCAACTCTGAATTCAAGTGGCACCAAGGGATTGCCTTGATGACTATATGGAATGGAAAGGAAAGAAGAAAGGCTCCCCCTTTTCTTCTGTGGAAGAGCTCTGATCTTCAATACTGGCCTTAGACATTAGTTCCTGTTCCTCAAATGAAGCTTCTTTGAAGATCGCTTGGATTCCCAACATTGCCTCCTGTCTTACTGAGTGGTGAGTTCCAGGACTTCCACACTTGACTGGACTCTCCCATTCTTCAGGCTCAGACTATCATTCTTCATTCTTGTACCCTCAATTCCACAGGCAGCCTTGGAAGGCTACATTTATGTCTGTTCCTCTGATGAACTCTGATAGTACCGGAAGAAACCAAGAGTTCCTTCCACAAGTGAATGGCTATACAAACTAGGGTCCATCCTTGCAACAGGATATCATTCACCAATCAGAGGAATTGAACTATCATGCACCAAAGGATGGAAGGTATGTCTTAGTTACTTCTTCCTCATTTCTGGGACAAAATACATGACACCCAAAATTAAGGAAGGAAAGGTTTATTTAGCTCACAGTTTGTGGAGGTTTCAGTCCGTACTCGGCTAGCTCCAAGTCAGAGTGGTATATGGTAGAGGGCAGCTGTTTATGGCAGCAGAAAACAGCAAAACAGCAAGAAGAAAAATGGATGAGGAGGGGCAACAATGGCAGCAGCAGCACAAAGAGCAAGCCTCTCTCCCTTCCTTGTATTGCTTTCAGGGTATCTGCCCAGGGTAAGGGTAGCACTCACACACATAATCCCAGCAGTACTTAGACCCATAATCCCAGCCTTGGATTATGAATTAATCACAAACTCTAGAAGCTTCCCCATAACTGCATGAGGCTTTAGAGGGACAACTAGACACAAATCATAGTGAGGTGCTTTAAACATATTGCTAAGTGCAGGAAAAGAATACAAAAAAAAGCTGCATCATATATAATCCTTACTGTAATGCATGTCATAAGAAGCAAAATATATAGATAGGACTAAAAAAGATCACTGGTCATCAGAGATTCGAGAGGAGGTGTTAATGGAAAGAATAAACAGGTAAAATTATTCTGTATGAAAATGTAAAGGTGGATAAAGGTCATGATGCATTTGTCAAAACCCATAGCAGGCTGTGACAGGAATTTGAGCACAGTGCAAACTATGGAGTAGTGTAAATAGCATTGTTCCAGGACTGGCTTACTGATTATGATAAAAGAACCACGCTAATGCACAATTTTAAAAAAATCGATACTGCATTGGAGATTGGGCATGGTGGAGTGAGGTACATGGACATGATGCTACATGGACTTCTCTGTAAAATCCTCTCAGTTATTCATCGAATTCTACAACTGTAAAACTATACTAACAGGGGCTGGGGACATAGCTCAGTAGAATAAGTGCTTGCCTGGCAAGTGCAGGGTCCTGAGTTCAAGCCCTGGTGCAAAAAAAAAAAAAAACGACAACAAAACAAAGAGATACCGAAGTTCATTACTTTCTTTCTAAACATTTAAGAATAGGCAATGAAGGGCCGACTACAATAATATTGAAGAGAATATGAAAAGGAAAGTCAAACAAACTAAGAATCATGCTGAATATAAAAATGTGTAGCATGATAATTTGTATATCTACCAGAAGTTCAGAAAATACATTACTTACGAAAATACACAGTCTTCTTGAAAAAGACTGCTTTTCAAACTTGAATAACAAAATGACCCAGCCATAATGTATGATTTGACAGACATGCTGTAAGAGTATAACCTAGAAAGATTAAATGTATTTCAAAGACAAGGAGAAAACTAGCAGGCTGAGGTCCGATTTGTTATTATTGATATCAGGAAATAGGTTTAAGGGTAAAACAAGAACCATGGTTTAATGATGAAGAAGCAATTTATTAGGAAAGTAATATTAAGTCAACATATATCTACCATTGTAACTTTAAATCCATAAAGTAGTCATTGGCAGGAAACAATGGAGAAATCCGATTGTCAACTAGTTATGTCATTATGCCATTATGCAGTAGTGAAAAATAAAATAGTTGAAAAGTAGTTCAGCTTTATAATTGATTGTTCTAATTATAGAACAAAACACATTTTAAGGGGCCAGGGAGATGGCTCAGTAGAATAAGTGGCTGCATGGCAAGCACAAGGTCCTGAATTCAATCCCCAGTACTGAAAACAAACAAACAAACATATTTTAATATACAAGTTATTTTCAGTAATATTTAGCCTATAGATAGATATTGATCATATATTAAATACCTAAATACTATTTTTAGATTATTTTCAGCTAAAAATGCAGGAAATGGAAAAATAGATTTAAAAACAGATTTTGAAAACTAGAGGGAAGATATGTAAATAATACTTTGTGCAATTAAGAGATTTTTTTAAAGCTAAACATAAAAAAGAATGGGATTTTTGTTAAACAATGAACAGGTAAGTGGTAAGACACTCATAACATGGTAACATACTCATGAGATGAACAGATAAATGGTAAGATATTCATAAAAATAAAATAGCTAAGAAAGCATAACCTAACTTTTGATGCTTCAGAAAATCAATTTTAAAATCTTTAGAACTAGTTCAGGAAATTTTATATAATCTTATTCAGGTTTGGGGGATAATAGTGTTGAAGAAATGCTGTGATAGGATCCTACATGCATTTTGAAAGGCTTTCTCTCAGAAGAAGGCTTTTTGTAGTAAAAGGAACAGAAGATGGAATCAGAGGAGAAAAGAAAGAATGAAACATAGATGATAATGAAGATGTAAGCTTGGGAAATGACAGTAACAGTGCAAGAAATGGGCACATTAAGTAAGGATAGATGATTGCAGTGGTATTTGTTAAGAGAAGCAATGAGAAACTGATTTGACAGGAAGCTGTGGAAGAGGTAGAGAAGAGGGAAATGATTCATTTGGTTTTTAATATATTCCATTCAAAATTCCCTCAGCCACCTGGAGTTGCTATTCCAGCAGGCAGGTGGTGGAGAGCACATCTGGAACCCAGAAGAGAATTCTAGAATAGAGATGTTGGAGATCTAAGTCTAACTTGAGAAATTGTTCTCAAACCCTGTGCTGATGTTGGTAAATGTTCTTGTCCAGCTTATTCTACTATTACTTCATATCCATAAATAGCAGTGCTTTGTTTTTATAAAAAATTTACAAAATGGTGCCTGTATAACTTTAATAAGATACATTAACAATGATTATCATATTCATTTCAGCACTTGGCTAAATGTACCTCTGAGCCAATATCTCACCCACCACACATGTTGTACAACATTCAGATTAGAAGCACTTTTTTACATGTGTATATTTGCAATTGATTTGATAGTAGAAAATGCTAACTTTAATTCCCAATTAAGCAAAACCATATTCCCCCAAAAGGCAAGTCCTGTTCTCATCAATAGACCCATGCTATGAAACACGCATGCACATAGAGTTTTTATGATTCTATTTTGTATTTGACCCTATTAAGCCCAGAGAAAGTTTATGGAAATTTGCTTTCTCTCTTATTAAGTATCCAATTACACATTGTTCTCAACTTACACCTTGGCCAGCAGAGCCAAAATAAATAAAATTATTCTGAGCTACTTAATTATGTATCCCTATTAATAATGTCAAAAGTATATTTTGAGATTATTTCCCAATGTATTTTCATTTTCTTAAAAATAAAGAGCTGCATACTTAATTACAAGGGTATTACCAAACCCACTTGAAATATTAAAATATGATCAGTAACAAAGTTTTAGAAATTGTGGCCTTAAAAATGATACAAGCATTAATAACACACCCAGCTACTTTATATTAGTATTGGCTAGAATATGAGTCATGAGAACATCTGTTCTCACTTGGCAGTAGCACTAGCTGCTGCTTTTAATAAGCTCTCTTCATGTGGACAGACCCTCTACACCCTCCTGACCATAGCTAGGGAGCCCAAGACCCCTTCCATCCAGGGGCAGCTCCTTCCATTCCAGCTTCCCCTCTCCCAGGCACCTCCTCCCTCCAGCAATTGCTCACGTTCTTTCTAGGTGGATGTATTCTCACCAGTTCTGCTGAGTGATTTTGGTAGCATACAACCATTCTGAAAGGTCTCTCCATAGTCCAGAACTGAGCAATATGAAATCTTTTGCTTTCTGTATTGCTTGATGTCTCTGTTCTTACTTATAACCAAGTTCCTCCAAACAGTTTTTATACACTCTCATGAATACCTGGCTAGCTCTTGGCAAGATCAACGTAGACCACATTTCAATCTTTT
>NDGM011200223.1:0-18043 GCA_002564305.1 Octomys mimax | reverse complement strand
GTCCTAGCGATTTGATTTGAAACTGTCTCATTGCTATTTGTTTATCAATAAAATTATGAAAGATAAATAAATTGAAAAAAAGAATGATTGAAGTAAGTCTATGTCAAGGTTTTGAAAGTCTTTGAGAATAATTTTGAATCAGATTTTACAAAAAAACCCTAAAAGAATGAATTATTGAACATATTTTAATCAATTATAACTTTTGACGAAATAGATACTTATCATTCATGTCATACCGTAAATATTTTATATATTTTTTCTTTCCACATAATCTACCAGCATTCTCTGAATTCTTTACTTTTGTTTTCACAATTGTTGAAACTGATGTAAACTCCCTGAAAAGTTGTGCTTCCACTATGAAGTGAAATGTAATTGAAATTACTTTCTCTGATCTGAGCTTCTAAAAGGTAAGAAAATCTAACAAGGTATTTTTTGTCTGTCTGATAGTATGAAGAAATTTTATGATAAGTACAACATATTATTTTTCTTTTGCTCAGATATACCCCATCTAACTTTAACTTTGCCGAATACAATTTGGTGAAGTTTATTTAAATGATGTATTTTTTTCTTTAATTTCCATGGAGAAAATAAAAAAACTACTAACTTCCTCATTGAATGCCTGAAATAGTGAGAATTGTTTTCCAAGAATATAATATTTACAGAAGTTCTCATTCCCCCCAAAGCCAGGCAATATCAGGGATCAAACTTTCTACTTAATATGCAGGCATTTATGTCACTCTATCTCGTGTATCATGATTCCATTCTCTTCATGAACATATAAAATTCTCTTACAAAGCAGGAATATGATTTTTTCTATTACAGTTAACAGTAATCCACAAAATACAATCTAATATTCAATTCATATGCAAGTATCACCAGAAACATTTTGGATTACCACAACATCAAGTTCATTACCAGCTTTAAATTAATTTTAGTCACTTTTAAATTTAATTTATATAAGGTACTCAGCTATTATTAGAGATAAGCCACAAATTGGTTTTGTGAAAAAAAATCAAGTCACAGGCCATCAAAACAGCTCAGTGGATTAAAGCAAGCAGGCGCAGGAGCCAGGGCTTCAATCCCCCTGCCTGCCATGCCAGCACCGCCCCAAGGCACACTGAGATGGCAATTGAGACTGGGTGTGGTAGCACAAGTCTATAATCACAGCTCTTGGGAGGCTGTAAACAGGCAGATCACTATGAGTCCAATCTACTAGTTAGACATTGAATACTGTAGACCCTTCCTCCCAAACAAAACAAAACAAAACAAAACAAAACAAAAAACCTCAAGTCAATTTTCACAGAGAATGTAGTCTACTTTGGACTATTTTTGATTGTGTTCTTATGTTGTTATACACTATCTACTTCTGCCTCTATAAAATATAAATTAGTTCTAAACTGTTGCTTCCACTTAAGTAAATTACCCAGCAATAACTATACCTGAGATTCTGATTAAACTGAAAACTATTTTCTTAATATGCAAAGTACCCTAAATTTATGTGATAAGATTTTTAATTTATGTCCAGAGTTCTTTTTGTATATTCTGAAGTATAAGAAACCTAGATTTATGGTGTATTTTTTTTTCTTCTCATACTTACCTCAACCATTTCTGTAGAAATGGGGAGAGCTAGGCATTTTATTAGGTAATGATATTTAAACACAATAGTGTGTGTTTATTTATTTATTCATTTCAGCTCAGACTCATAGTGATCCTCCTGTTTTTAGCCTCTCCAGCACTGGGATTACAGATGTGCCACCACACCTGGTCTCAGTGGCTGGCTCAGAGTGCCCTGGGTTGGGCCCAGCACTGCAAGTGGTGCCGGCAATCGAACTCTGGTCCTTGTACTTTCCCAAGCAGGCAATTGGACCACTGAGCTATCTGCTCAGTGTCCCCAAAAAACATTTAGAGACAACAACCTGGGTGACAACTCTAGTATGGAATGTCTTTAGGCCTAGTTGTATGAGTTTTTGCTAATGTACCCAAATTAAAATTATAGCCATTAATCTCAATTATACCTAAGTAATATTTTCCATATTGATTATTGAATACTGAAAAAATTGTTAGCTAAGATAATTTACTGATCATTATATAATATAAATATGTTTATATATAATGAAATATAAATATTAGTGTGTTGTATATAAATGTCCCAGGATTGTTGGATGACTGGTTCTAGGTCACCACAGATGTTAATGTTTCTGCATATTCAAGTTCCTTAAATAAATTGTTATAATCCATGACTTAAAATATATACAACATTCTGTGTAGATTAAATTACTTCTTGATTACATAAAATAAAACAGTATAAACACACTTTTAGTAATTGTTATGTTCATTTGTGGAAGGACCAATGACAAAAAAATTTCCACAAGTGTAAGGCAGTTTATTTATTTATTGAATTTATTTTCTCTTTTATGTTTACAGGCTCTCACTATAGAACTCAGAGTCATAGTGATAGTCCTGTTTCAGTCTCTCCATTACCTAGCAATAACTATACCTGAGATTCTGGTTAAGCTGAAAGCTGCAAAATAAAATTTTCTAAACAGTTTTCTTCTAGGGGTCAGGAAGATGGCTCAGTGGAATAAGCGCTTCCCTGGCAAGCGCAAGGGCCTGAGTTCAATTGTTGGTTCCTAAGGAAAAAAAAATCTTCTAATATTTATTGACAGCTATTACTCTGCAAATCACCATTGCAGTTTCATAGATATCTTCATGTCAGTGTGCTATATTTAGTCAGATTATTTATTTTCTTAATACAGAAAATAACCCAGCACTTGGATTACAGCCTTGCACCAGCACTCCTTGTCTTGATGGCCTGTCTAAGTACACCTGGGGTGGGGCCAGCATGGCATGAGACATTGGGGATTGAACCAGGTCCTTGCACCTGCCTATGCAGGTGATTAGACCATGGAGCTATCTCTGAGGCCCAAGACCATTTTACTTAGTATTTTTTTTCTCTCTGCATTTCTAGTTAAGTTAATCAATGGATACAGATACTCCATAGCTATGTAGAGGTGAATACAAACATACGTACATATGTGTACACATTACTACTAAATTACACAAGTCTTGAACATTTATTGGTATTAGCATTAACATATGAATCTCAGTAATGCAAACATGACAAAGTATAAAGAAATTTTGTTTCTAGAAAGTACAATGCGAAGGATGCAGTATTAGTACACTATGTTCCAAGTTAATTGAGGAAAGTATTTCTTCTACTTGAGTATTTTCAAATGTTACATATGTAATTTACTTCCCCTTTAATTTTTTTCAGTCAAATTATGATTTCTCAGGGCCAGCCAAATATCTCACTGGATTAAAATGCCATCTTAGGCAGATGCAGGGGCCAGGAGTCTGATCCCCAGCCTGCTATGCCGGCCCTGCCCCCATGGCTCACTGAGACAGCGACTAAGACTGGGCATGGTGGCGTGTGCCTGTAATCCCAGTGCTTGGGAGGCTGTAAACAGGAGGATCACTATAAGTCCGATCTACATAGTGAGACCCTGTATACTCCGTACTAAATAGAAAAAAAATAAGTAAAATGAATAAAAATAAATAAATTATAATTTCTCCTCTGAATGCAACTTTATATTGAAACCTGTGCCTAAGTTTCTCTGTGTTAACATTAGAATCCAATACTTACCAGAAAAAGAGAAAACTTTAATACTCTCATGATTTGTTAAACAGAAACTATTAAATAAATCATGCTGCAATTAGATTGGAGCAAGTGTAACGAATAAAATTCTAATACACACTTTGTACATATGTTTCATATTTATGGATATATTTCTCTTTAGATTGTTGACTCAGATGAATGTACACGTAATTTTTTCAAATGTTACTGATTTCCCTCCCTAGGACCCCTACTGACAACAGAGGAGAGGTGATTTTCCCCAGCATTGTCAACGAAGTATCTTATGAGTTTTTCTTTGATGTCAAACTGACAGTACCAGGGTGACTTCTCAAGAAAGTTTATTTTTCTGCAAACAACACCGAAAGAGGATGCAGCTCTCTTGAAAATTTGGATTCACAGCCAAATCTGTATTCTTCCCTATTTATTGTATAGTGAATTCTCTGATTAACTTTTTTTAAATATAATTTTCTCTTATCCCAAGAGAAACAACCTTAAGATGAACTAGCTTTATCAACGTCATTTTTAGTAGGTATATGTCCACTACACACACACTTCTGTTGGAGATTGAAATAGGGAATATGTACTTGTAAAAATGATAGCTTTAAACTTTTGAACCCTATAACTTTATTACATTAAAAATAACAATCATGGTATAATGTTAAATATAATGAAGATATGTGTTTCTGCCTGTTGTTTATGTAAAATATTCTAAAGGTAAACTATTGTGAAATGAAGCTGATATTGGATCTTAAATGTAACTTTACTCACACTATTCTTTTCCTGAATTACTGTT
Organism: Octomys mimax; assembly: GCA_002564305.1. Taxonomy (NCBI): domain Eukaryota; kingdom Metazoa; phylum Chordata; class Mammalia; order Rodentia; family Octodontidae; genus Octomys; species Octomys mimax. The sequence continues at coordinate 13,616 of NDGM011200223.1, read as the reverse complement.
ATGGATAAATATAACACTGGGAATTTCAGAATAAATGTATGCTGATCTATCTTTTTAATGTTCTCGTGGAATTAAAAATGGATAAAAAGTAAATTTAAAAATTTAATTAAAGCTAAGTTTTAAAATTTAAAATGACAAATTTTTAATATTAGTGCAATAAAATGTAACAATCACCCAGTCCAGACAATGATAAGAAACTATAAGGTTAAATAATTCTGCCAGGTTGTAAGGCAGTGTATTAGCAGCACATTTAGCGTGTGCCCATCCCTGGAATCATCAATCTTCCATCAGGCACTTGGGGGCAGTAGTGTTCCTCGCTTTCCATATTATGCTAAGGTTTCATTGTATTTCGCTGCTATCTCAGTTTTTCCACACTGATACACAGACTTTATGCATTACAAAAAAGGATGGCTTTTATGTTTTTCCCCCAACTACATGATTTTTACATATTATTCTATGATGAAATAAGACAACTCATCCACTCAATAGGGTTACCAAATATTTTTATTCAAGGAATGAATACAGAAAATAGTTCTTCGTAGGCTATCTTAGAGACAAGCAGTGATCGTTTCTCATGCATACTCAAGAAAGAGAATACTCTGAAAAATGTATCATGAGGCAAAGAAATGAAATCAACAATAATGAAGTTTAGTCATAGACACATGGGGTTATCAAAATTTACAATTTTATTTAATAAACAAGGATTTTTCTCATATATGAAATTTAAGAACAAGTTATTGAAAATTGAATGCTGTGACACTTTTACAGTTGGATGCAATTTTAAAATAAAGTTTAAAAGTGTTTTCAATTTACATATGTTTTGTTCTATTGTACTAATTACTCTTAAATTACTCTTAGAGACATGAAATTGTCGAAATATTAAAATTATTCAGTGTAAGTTTTACCCAACAACGATGAGTTTATACTTGAAATTTTGGCGTGACTCTGCCTATATAGAACAAGACCCGGGATATATCTCTATCTACCCATCTGAAACCTCAACTGGCAGAAGCTATATTGCGCTTTGTCTCCATCAAAGATATTGCCGTTTTATTCAGAACCATATAATTTTTTTCCCATATATTGGATTCTGGTTTACAATTTGAGAAGGACACACTTATCATAATTTTTGTAATGTTTCTAATATTAATACTCTTAGCAGGAAAATGTACACAGTATTATCAAGGAGAATATAATTCTTGAGTAGCTAAGTACCAGAAGGGTGGCGGAGCGCTCTGCACAGGGCCTTGAGCCCCACCCTGGGCTCCACAGCTCTCACAACTGCAGCTTCAGGCTGTCTGCAGCCACTTTATGGGTACAATTTGCTCACCTATATTTTTAACCTTTAAAAGCCTGGAAAGCTCTTATGAAAGTGCAGAGTAAACGTATAACAGAAATGGTTTTCGATTGCTATAAATGGATTGTAAAAGGGGACAAATAATAGTTTAACGGCTAGCTTTATGTCTAAGTGTCCATATCCAGACAAGTACATCAGCTTCACTTTTGTAAACAGAGAAAATCGTTGTTCTCACAGAAAACTTAGGAAATATCTGAGATGAAAATTAAGTAGAGGGATGGATTTACTGTTCCTTTAAGAGCAAAAGCAAAATTATTTATTTGATGATCCTAAACCTTATCTGTATCTAACACATGAAGCAAATCATTCGAGGTGATAGGTCTTACCTTCATGGTCCTACATACCCTCCTTGCCAATTTTACAAATCCTGTTACATTTTCCATATACTTTGGCTACAAAAATAGAATAACTATTAACCTTTTTTGATCATGTGCTTCCACACACACAAAAATGACAATAGTTACTCTAGTTTTCTTCAAACTGTGGATAAAATCCAGAAATGGTTTTATATATTCAGTTGGGAAGAACTGGCTTAATTAAATTCTCACAACAAAGTTGAAATGCCTGCGGACATTCTGAACACACAACCTGACAAAACGACTTCCTCATTATGCAGCTACGGTTTAATTGCAGTCTTATTCCCTTCCAGCTTTAATGAAGAAAATTATTTCCTATGCATTCGCAGAAGAATTTGAGGGTTGATCTCTTGCACCACAGAGGATAAAGTTGTGAGGGCTGGCAAAACTTCTGCTATAAATAGAGATTCAGATTAAATCCCATTTTGAAAGATGTGTAAAAGAAATTTAAAAATAGAAATGTTAAACATCATTTTAAAGGTTTAAAATCATCTATTTGATATTGATATCAGTACAGAGAACAGAAGATTCAGATCTGAATAGAGATAATAAAAAGCGTATTATGAAAGTTCTTGCACAGGCAGAAGCATTTGGCCAATTAGCTAAAGTTTCTTTTAAAAATTCATTACATAGAAAAGAGGAATTAATCATAGTAAGGAAGGGGATAAAAAGCTGATTGAAAATAACCATAGAAAATGTCATGAGATTTTAAAAGAAATTAATAAGAAATAGAATGTAAATTTTGAAGATCTTTGATGCTTCTTTGTATGGGCAACTTTCAAAATTTTCCTTTTTTATGTGATTTTCTTCTTTCCTGACATAATGCAACCAAGAATAAATGAATATTAGTTGACTTCCTCACATAGACAATCGCAAGGAATTTTCCTAGGACAAGTTTGTCTAGATAAATCTCACGTACATGGAGTTTCAATATCACCTTGTTATTTTAAATACTGTTTCAATATGCACTTCCCCAAGTGTTGTTTTTGAATTTCTCTCAATTATATCATCTTGACAATAAGGGAATAGTTAAGGATAAATTTTGGTCCATTTTAAGAGTAAGTACTTAATTTAAGATACATGTAAGTTTTCCACTTTATCTTTAAATTCACACATTATACCTTGAAAATAAATACAAATACAACTCTAATACCATATCGCAAATTAAAATAATTTTAGCTAGAATTTATACAATACTACCTTATTAAAAACTACCATTTAATGTATTTGTGTTTAGTAATTAATGAAGGTGGAAGTAATGAAGATCAATCATATGTTCACGTGATTACACTCAATTGTAAAGAGAAGGCACATATCTGCAGTTAACTGTAAAACACTGAGTGGCTCTTCCTACTGCAAGAGTGAGTAAAATTGATTTATAATGGCTAAATATCTATCTATCTATCTATCTATCTATCTATCTATCTATCTATCTATGAAGAAACTCCATTTCACCATCTACTTTCTATTTTGTTTTGTTGTATTTATTCTAAATATCTTATTTATTAATTACAGAGGGGCTACATTTATAGCTCAAGTAGAATAAGCACTTGGCTGGCAAGCACAAGGGCCTGAGTTCAATTATTTTCAGATTCATAAGATTTATTTTTATGGTATGTGATCAAGAAAAAAGACTAAGACTTTCTCTCTTGTTCTGGTACAGGGTCATTTTTGTCATATGTGAGGCTCCCAAAGAAGGAGATGAAGGTGTAGAAGTGACCCAAATCTCCTTGCCTTCGAAGTATGCACCCGACTAGGAGGGGTGGTTTCTTATTGTCTCCTTGTTTCTCCTGAGGCACAGAGTGCCTTGACCATGTTCTTCAGAGCTGAGGAAAGTAAAAACCCCGCTGCTCACTAGAAAGCGCTCTTCTTTCACAGGGTAGCTCACAACTGCAGTAGTTTTTTTCTGTCTTCAGTTTTGTGTCTCTCTTGTTTGTGATAATGACCGTGAAAATCTGGAATCTTACTTTTTTGTGTGTTTTTTTCTCAAGGAAAATAAAATCTATGTAAATATTAAAATGCCGAATGAAAAATGAGTTGCCTTTCTGAATCTTTATCAGTCAACAATTCAGGCTGTGCTATGAGCTCATTTTGTTTTATGTGTGTTCAATACACAGAAGAAACTTTCACACAGGTTGATGTAGAAAGAGACAAAAGTTAACAAAACCTCAAAATTTCATCATGTTGGATGTTAAAATATACAGGGCATGAATTTTAAATAATATACAATGGGAATATTTTTAAATTAAGAAAACATAGTGTTCAAGTGATAGATACCACAACAAAATGCCTGACATTTAGTAGTTAATCCTAACAGAAATTTCTTCTCCTAAAGTTTTATAAAGAAGAAGCCAAACAGCTGTTTTGCTAAATTTTCAGTAGAGAAAAATACTCCTTTTGGTTTCCTCGATTCAAAAGATTACCTATCTTCATTCACTCCTAGTTGTCTCATTTTCAGAATCAATAACATCATATAATCTGATGTCACCTTTTCTGGCATCACATCTCAGCACAGTTGACAGAAGTTTTCTGCTCTTAGAATTTGTATCATTAAAGGGGCTCACTGAAATAGTGATAATCAAAGGTAAACTTTTCATCTCAGTGTTCTCCATGTCATAATGTATTTGAAATCCCCTTTGTCATATCAAGCAATCTATTCTCAGGTGCCAAAGAAGAAGATGTAGTCATTTTTAGAGGAACATTATTCTTACCACACTGTACTTTTATGGTGAGAAACTTTTGGGAGAAGTACTGGATTGTTTAACAAATGTTCATAGATGTGCTTGATAAACTTGAAATACTAGCAGCAGAAAAGGGCAAAATTAAAATTGAACCTATTGTTCTAGAATCAAGGGGAGAAACAGAGTTAGCATGAGTAGTTGCTAACAGAAATCATGAAAATCAAAGTCATGATAATTAAGGAAGGCAGGAGAACAGATGGACCATTTGGGCCTGCGGGAGTGCTCTTACACACAGAGATCTGACTGAAAAGGCCTGATTTTCAAGAAGAAAATCAACAGGCAACTAAATAACTAAGCAACAGGCAACTAAGATACTGATAAAGCTAAGATTTCATAATTGAAGACATCTGGGTCACTACAGGAGCCACAGTGCTGTATGATTCATGACCCTTTCCTGTTGCTGAACCTCTACAAATATTCAAGTGCCTTGGAGAAAACATGGATTAATCTCTAAATAAATGTTGCTGTCACAGAATAAGTATTGATACAAATCATGGATGTAATTCTTCCCCAGAGGGAAGTGCCTCCCACCAACCAGGTAACCCCAAATTTACTCTGAGTTCTAGCATGAACCTCAGTCCACTAGAATGAAGATTCCCGTATGAGGAGATAAATGGAGTTATTCCAAAAAACTTCCTTGTGGTAACCTATAAATCAACTGTGTATATTTGCTCAATTACCCATGGTTTTCAAATTTTCCTTTTGTTTTCAGTGTTCTGATATTCTCAAGAAATGATTGAATTGACATGACATTATAAAATTAAAAATATAATGAAGGCTTTGCAGCAGTAGGTAGCAAAGCTAGGGATTTAGGGTTCCAAATAGTCTTCCACACGCTAAGAGGCTCAACATCCCAGGACCCAACTCCTAGCTACGGTAGTACGTGTGACACTCATCCTAGAAGGTCTTGCTGCACCACGTTCCTGAAACTGATACACTTGACAACCAGCACAATCCTCACATTGTCAACTTTAAAATGTATTTTAGGAGAAATCATGAACAAATGTCTAAGTGCCTATCTTTATTCATCATAATGTAATACTTATGTGCACTTACACTGGTCAAATGTAGCCAGCACAATTCATGTAAGATTGCAAAAGTCATACAACACTTTTATTGAGAACATCCACTCTATTAAAAAAAATTTGCCTTTTTAATACCTTGTTTAGTGTGAGTTTTAGCATTAAATATCATCCAAGCTACAAAATTTATGGAATATGCAGGGGTTTTGTCTGTGTGTGTATTTGGTACAGGGTCTCACTAAGCAGCTCAGACTCATAGCAGTCTTCTTCTTTTCAGCCTCCCCAGAACTGAGATTACAGGCATGCACCACCATATCCAGTCTCCATGGATGGATCAGGGTGCCTGGGCTGGAGCCAGGGCTGCATGTGGTACAGGGGATCGAACCCTGGTCCCTACACTTGCCTAAGCAGGTGCTTAGCCTGTTGAGCTAGATCGCCTACCATAATATGTGGGGATTTTTTCCAAAAAAATTACTTAACATTTACTTTAATTTTTCATTTGAAAAAAGTGAATACATAATAATGCTTTTTTTAAAATAAGAGGGCTTGAAAATGTAACTGTAACTTAACCTTTATTAAGCCACGCCTCTTATTAGAGATGCCATTGTGAATACACATTATCTTTGTTGGACCACAGGACAAAAATTTGGATATTAGATTAATATTTGTAATCTGATAAATTCACTTATTTATATGTTTTTAAAGATGTTTGGGTAGAAGACAACTGGACCAGTGTCTATTTATTTTCAAATAAAGTTTCTCTGGAACATAGCCACTATCCTTCACTTCCATATTGTCCAGGGAGCACTCATACATTCGAATGGGTAACTTCACTGTTTGTTGCAGTGTCTTTATGACCCTATAAAGTTCACTTTCTCTCTAGTTCTTTGCAGAAGTGGGCCAAACCCTGGTTTATACAACAAGCACAGAAACAACATTTTTTTAAAAAAAGAAAAAAGTAAAACAAATGCTTTGACCTAACAGATGTTGAAGTGTCCTCTTAGTTTCTTTATTGAAAGGCATTTGCTTCCCTTCATCACGTAGCATCCAGGGAGCCATATCAACTTCTAAGTGAGAGCACACTGGTTGGTTTTATTGATGATATCATGTTGATGTGATTGACAAGGAAGCAGCTTCCATTTCAGCTGACCCTGTGGTTCACATGTCTCAAAGAGTTGTATTTTAATTTTGCTAAGAATATAATAACATGCCATTTCAGAAAAAAGTCCTATTAGCCCCCAGAACAAAAGGATATTCCCAAATTAATCCATAATGCAGACACATCATTGTATTAATAAATATACCAGGCAGACTGAGATTCGTATAAATGTTCAGTACCTTGTTATTCAATTATTGATTATTATCTGCCTATAGAAAAATATTGGATTGCTCTAGCTTTGATAAGATATTAAAATGGAATTAGGATCAAACTAGCAATTACAATGACATTGGAGAATTTAGAATTTAGCTAAAATTTCTAATCCCCCACATAATTTGCACATGTATTTTCTCCATTTTATACTATAACAGGAAATTCTTATGAGTATATATAATTACACAAATATTTTGTATGCATTGGAATTACTGCCTACAGTAAAATACTAGGCCGTGTCTAGCATTCAGTTACATTTAAATGCATTTAACAAGTGGTATCATAAATAACAATCTTGAAGATTTTAAGTATTCATCCCTTGGAGGGAATTTAAAAAGTGTTACGTGTAAGTTGGAAATCACGTTTTGATGTGGACCGATACTAGATGTTAGGTTATATAAAAGTTAGCTGTGACAAGGATTTGTTTATTTTGCCAAAGGATAATCAAAGACTAAATATTGGGCCAGAGAGATAGTTAAGTGGACTAAGTGACTGTTCATGCAATCACAGGAAGTGGGGTTCAATACTGGGCACCCCACCCCACCCCTGGCCCCACCTCCAGTGCTCTGAGCCAGTGACAGAGTCTGAGCATGGTGGCACATGCTTGTAATCCCAGGGCAAGGAGACTTTAAAAGAGGAGGATCAATAGGAGTGTAAGCTGTGTAGTGAGAACCTGCACAAAATACATAAAAAAGACTAAATATTTATATTCTAATCCATTCTCCAATCTCAAGCAAAATTTCGATGAGATTGTTTTATGAGACACCATATGTTTTCATTAACAAATTTGATAGCTATGGCTTTTCCTCCTGGCTATTGTCCATGAATACCATGCGTATCTATGTTATGAGATATTCTGAGTTGTCAAATCAAGTGAATTTCTTGGTGAATAAAGTTATCAACTTGACCAGCAACTTTTCAATTTACTGTGTCTTTGATAACTTATCGAATTTATGTTATAAATTGAGTCTAGGGATGTCTAAGCTTGTCTTCGTCTTGCCCTTTGAGGGCAGCTTGGAACTAGAAACTCACAGCTGGAAGCCCCAGGACTAATGGCTACTGTGATACTCACAGAGCAAAATAAGACCTAAAGAGGAGTAAGGCAACTGAGGAAACTCTTCTCTTTGTCTCTGTAGGAAAATTTTGATCTTCTTAGCCCAGCACAGCCATTTCTGCAGTTCCTAAAGCACACATTGTCATTCATCCATTATCCTCCACTCAGTGGTAATGAGTGCATGCCAAGAGTGCCTTGTGGCCTTTTGCTGCTAGAGAACATCTGCTGTCCCTGATCTCTGCTGTACTTGTTCTTTCTTTCCTTTCCTGTAACACAGGCAAGAGATCGGAAACCCAGAAGTCTCTAGTACTTAGTACACAAGACTTATCCATTTATTACTAGACAGTATTATATTACAACATGTTTACTAAATTGGAATAATAGGATTTGGTTGGAGGCGTCATAATTATTGATATTTTCCAATAGTCGCTGGGAATCAGAGTTCCATTTATAAGTCATTATCATTTTACATAAATATATGTTTAAATATTGTATTTTTTATTTTTTTCTACTGCTGATTTGAAATAGTGTTCCTAGTTCCTAGAATCACAAACCACCAGTCTAATTTCAAATCTTTCCTCCAGTTATCAAGATTCTAATCTCAGGCTCTTCGTAACTTAATCAGATTTTATTTGACAGCTGTAAACCAAAAGCCAAATCCTGTTAGGAAGTAAAATGTAATCTCATCCCTGCCATCATTTATGACTTAGAAGCTCAAAGTCTTTGCCCTTGACCTCCAAATGATACTCTTTCTAGCTAAAATTAAAGAATCCCAGAACCACATGGTTGCTTACCCCTGAGATGCATTTGACACTGATATGCTGCTCTCAAGCAGAAGATGACTAGGCCCTCCCACTCCCCATTGGAGTCTTGCTTTGCATTGTAATCTAGATGTTTTGAAATATTTAAATAAAATTTATTACAGTAGAATGTACATTACCATTAATCCCCTTCAAAATATGCCCTTTCACTTTGGACAAACTTATCCTGATGTTTGCCATTTTTGAAGCAGTTCTGAAAGTATTCTTTCTTCAATTTCTTTTCTTTGGTAAACATTGAATGCCATACATGCGCTAAAATTAACACCAATAAGTAATCTAGATTTTTGCTTAATACCCACTAACTCATATTGTCGATCAGTTTTGCTTTTCCAGCCCAACCAACCTATTTTCCTTTCTTTTCTCCCTCATAAACCTTTTTTATACTTGCTCTAACATATTTAACACATCTTCTTGAATATCGCTAACTCAGTCAACTTATTGCATATATCCCGAATATAAATTGCCTAGAATTAAGCTTACTATTAAACAAAGTATTTCTTTTCTGCTCCTGATTGATCCCTCTGGCTAAGATTTTAATCTTGTTTCTTTCAACCTCTGCTACTTCTCTTACAGTTTCAAACCAAGTGCAAATAATGCTGGGCTGGAACATACTTGTTACCGATTGCTGATCCATCACTGTTATAGTGTGAGTGTGATTTTTGTCTCCAGGGGTCCATGTTTTGGAAATATCCACAGTGTAGCAATTTTAAGATGTGCTAGAACCTATTTAGTTGAGAGGGCTGGTAGGAGCTCAAGAGGTCTTGCCATGGTCATAGGCTTTGGAAGAGATTCAGGCAGTTCTCTGGCATTTCAGAGTCTTTATATGAAGTCTCTGTGAAAAACAAACCTGGCCATAGTCTATCTTCACTGCCTTTCTATCTTGTCATGTAATACCTTCCTTTCAAATGTAGCCTTGCACTTACTCAGCAGACCTGGCATCATGTCCTTAAACTACCAAATTCTGAGGTAACGTTTTCTCCTTCTTTCTAAGTTACCCAGCTTCAGATATGTTGTTGTGAAAGAAAACAGACTCATATAAACACTAGTCAAGCTTACTCAATAAATTCTTTTAATAATTACAGTCCTTGTTAAAGAACTTGTGTTGTCCTGTGGTCACGTTATTTTTAAATATACAAGAACAGGCAAATTATTTTTAGAAAAGCAACTGTCAAGGGAAATTGTAAATTGGTAAGTAGATCTTGTTTACTAAGATTTTAAAAAAGATCAGGCCAATTTATTTGTTCGGTTTAGAAAAAAAATTACAAAAATAATTCTGTAATGTTTGTATCAAATCTATCTTGACTGAGTACTCCACATTGTTATTAATTCTCTTGGGAATTATCATTAATTACACAGTAATACACTGGCCATGGTCTTCTTATATTTCTGTCAGTTAATCTATTTTTTTTGTTTGCAAAATAGTCATAAAGAAGCATGCTTTAAATCAAATTCTTTGATATATAGCTTTTCTCCTCTAGTATGAATTCTGAACCAATTTTTCCCATAAACTTCACACTTTAAAATGATTTTAAAGACAAATAGTGATGGTATGTGTCACTTAAGCTTGTTAATTTCTGAGATCCAGCAGAGTTCTGTCTTGATGCTTGGTGACTCATATAGAAAGTATAGGAGAAATGCAAGTTAAATCACAAATGATTTATAAAAGGAAATCAACATGTGTCTAGTGTTAAATTGAGGATTTCTTAAATAATTATTTACTTTTCTTAGTTTTATTGATTTTCTCAGGCTTTCTAATTTTAAGAAATGCAGCATCTTAGAAAAGCACAAATGAATTATTTTAATTGTTATTGTGGGTGAGGATTTGGGGGTAGCCTGACTGACTCACCTACTCAGTTTCTCAGCAGACTGCTATGAAGAGATCAGTAAGATGATGTGTATTCCAGCATATATTTTATAGCTTTTCCAGAATATTATGTCCCTAAGTGCACTCCTGTGGCTTGGAGTTTTTATTTCCCTGCTAGTCTGTAGAATGCTGGCTTTTTATTTTCATTGGCTGCATGCTGCTCAGCTCCTATAGGAAACCCACTTTCTCACAGGACCACTTCCAAAGTACCACGAATCTTTTAAATATGGACACTCATATCCCTCAAAACAAGCAGAAGAATCTATCTCACTTTAAGAAGACACAAAGCTTCTTTCAAAGCCTTTATGCTTTACCAGAATGATGCATTTTTTGACTAAGCAAAGATCAACTGATTTGACGTCATGATTAGATTTGCAAACTGTCTTCATCTTTACCTCATGAAAGCACCATATATACAGACCTGGCTCAAACTAAAAGAGCAAACAAATCTAGAATCATAGTCATCATACAATTTTGCATGTAATTATTTCAGTTATTATAAAGACATTATCTAAAATTGAAATATAAGACTAAATTTTATTTTATCCAATATATTAAAACGTAAGAATATATAGATCATGTAATGCTATGTTAATTTTATGCATGTACATGTTGTATAATTTTAAATCATTAAATATTTTTGTCTCCTGAAATATAATTTCTTTACAAATAATGTTCAAAATTATTTCCTCTATTTTTCAGAATGTAGAGTGTATTACAGTTATCTATAGACACCTCCACAAACAATCTTGTTCTTATCTAAGAGGAGAAAAGTTGCCCTATTTTAATTGTACCTATTGCTCGGTTCCTCCCAGTCCCATTTTCTCCTGCATGCATCACAGTGCATTCAGCTTCTATGAGATCAATTTTGAAAATATAATTCTTTATAGACATTATGGGATAAGGATGACCATTTCTCAAAGACTTGAAAGTAGATTATGATTCAACAGTCCCATTAAAATTAATTTATTGAGGAGATATTTGCTATTCAAAGTTAAATGTGTCACTATTTTTAATATTCAAGAAACTTAAAAACAAAAAGTATATCAAACAATGAATGGACAAAGAAATGAGGTGCATATACCCTCGCTTACTGTTCCCCTAAAAGTTTTAATTCTTTCATGTTTGACAAATTGTATTGTATTAAACAGTTTTTCTATGAATGAGACACAAGTTCCTTAGCCACAGTTTAAAAGAAAGTTTTAATTTGGCTCATGTTTTCCAGGGGTTCAGTGCATGCTGAGCTGGTTCCAAGGAAGAACCGTCATAGTAGAAGGCCACTGTGAAGCAAAGATGCACAGTTCATTCAGGAAGTAGAGCTGGGATAAATTAGCAGAAAAGAAGGGGCAAGAAGCCAGATATACAGCTCCAACATCATGGCACTCAGGCAGACCCTGAGTGTATTTCATCACACCTCTGGGTGATCCTAAAATCAATCAATTCAATTAACCACCTTATCTGTCACATGAATGGAACTGGAAACAATTATAGGTGAAATAGTCCAGACACAAAATAACTGCTGAAAAATCTCACTGAGAATGGAAATTCATTGAAAACCTAGTATTTACTTGCTTTCCATACATGTTCATGTAGACTCACAAAGGAGACAGTAAATTTCAGTGAGAAGAATTTTTTTTCAAACCTTAGTAGTTCAAACCAAATGAATGCAAATGTCAGTAGCTTTTCATAGAAGGTGAAATTTGAGGTTTATTATTTCTACTTTATTAACTTGGGAAAACTCGCTTCTCTGTTATACATTATGAATAAGATATTAGAGTATTTATTTTCAAGGACAGATGTAATACTTCAGCTCTTATGCTTCTTATCACTTAGAGGATGCAAAAATCTTAAAATAAGGAAGGAATTTACTCCTAGTTATCCCTTATTCTTTAAATTTTAAATTATATTTGAAGTCATTTTCTTAATAATTGAAAAGTCTTAAAGTCAAAATATCAAAATTGAAACACTTTTTAAGAGTATTCAACATTATAGCAGTTAAATTTCCTACAGTATTTTTTATGGGACAATTAGAAGTCAATTCAACCTCTACAAAATTAAAAAAAACAATTCTCCATAGTAAAATGTTCTAGGTAAATGTTTCCTCATTATTAGATTTGACAACACTTAAAAAGATGACTTTTTGACCAAAGTTTGTAGATTTTCTTTGTTATAAAAATAAATATTTTTATTTTTAATTTTTTAGGTATACCCTCTATCTAAGTCCATGATCAAAGTCAAAGGGTCTTCATTGTAAGTGATTACAATCACTGAATATAAAAATAAATCTATTTTCAAAATCTGGGGTAATATGCAGTGACATCAATACAGCAGTGATAAATACCTCAGGAGTCCAGGACACCCCTGATTGTGTAATTTAATTGAGTCACATGATCTGGCTAGGTCTGATCTTGCCTGTCTCATTTCATGAGATGAGTGGCCGCTGTGATTTCCTGACCTTGTACCACAGTGGAGCTGATAATATACTGCTCATGGAGGGCAGCTTTCGGTGTCCTGTGGTCAGCCATTCACTTTCTATTAGAGCCCTGAAACCAACCAGGGAATGGTCCTGACATGCAGCTTATTTCTCTGTTGCAATACAAAAGAGCTTTTCTTCTTCATACTATCATTCCTGAATCTCTCTGTGTCATGCAAGAGGCTTTGAAACAGTGTTCTTATTCAACACAACTATGGAGGCAGCAATTTTGACTCATAGTCACAAGTCTGAATTGTGAGGGCTACTGTCTGCATCCAGGAGTTAAAAGAGTAAATTTTTTTTTTACTTTGAGATACATTCAAAATTTAAAAACTTTGATAAAAAGAATTATAGATAATATTCCCAATTGTGGTACATGGTCAGTCATTAGCACTGAAAGAGGTCCTCAGTGATTAGATGTATAAAGCATGCAACTCTGTTTAAAAACAAAAGGTAATAAAAGAGGACAAGAGACATGATAAGACATTAGAAACAGGGACAGTATAGCAGTAATCGACATGGCATTGGGAGCAGTACACATTTATAGGACCAGAGT